>BDUI01034351.1:3637-18571 GCA_002335545.1 Apodemus speciosus | reverse complement strand
GAGACTGAACTGCCAAAGAGAAAGCCTGAATGGGACTGTCAAAGGGAAAAATTGGCAACCAACAAATTGGGAAAAGATCTTCACCAACCCTACATCTGACAGAGGGCTAATATCCAATATATACAAAGAACTCAAGAAGTTAGACACCAGAAAACCAAATAACCCTATCAAAAATGGGGTACAAAGCTAAACAAAGACTTTTCACCTGAAGAAATTTGGATGGCTGAGAAGCACCTTAAGAAATGTTCAACATCATTAGTGATTAGGGAAATGCAAATCAAAAGAACCCTGAGATTTCCTCTCCCATTTGTTAAAAAAATTTCTGGTTGTCTGTCAGCTGTCTAAAACCCACAGGGCCACATCCAATCATAATTCCTGATACTGCATAAGTGTTGGTCAGAGAATATATTTACTGCTTAGTTGTTATGTGTTGTTTTACACTTAATAAGGTGAGCCAAAAAGTGAAGTGAAAGTTAATCAGATTACAGCTCAGTGTTAGAGAGAAACATAAGTGAAATTGACTTATTTTATTTTATATAATACGGTATATTTACACCGAAGAATTAAAGTACATGATGTAATACTGTATACACAATAAAATAAATCATCATCCTACTTTCTAGAAGGTGTCAAGTTTAATAAATTAAAACGTCTTTGAATTTGTTATTTGAGAAACTTTGATAAAATCTTAATATTTCCAATATCCTACTTTAAGGTTATCTTTTAAAAAGACTGACCATGGTCTTCATAATGCTTCTATCTGAAGTGTTTTCATTTTCAGCTCTCTTCTGGGGTTGCTTGGTTCAAACAAAGGGGAAAGAAATGGAAGCATCAGAGTCCAATGAATTGCTATGATGYGTGAGGTAACATATTATCTTCAGCCTTTGAGCTCTCCAAGGATAAGCTGTTAATAATGTCACTACATTATTATTACACTTAGAATATAAATACAGGCTTAGCATCTTGTCAAGATAGCACAACTTTCAAGAGAGTAAAAAGTGAAAAAATCACATGTGCAATTTTAAAGGAAGCAGGCAAGATTCTAAAAGATTAAACCAAACAAAAGATGCTGTATTTTATTAACCATGTATCCCTCATGGATGTAAATTACAGAAGAAATATAATTAAATAAGTTTACTATTTTAACTTCGTTACCCATTACCACATGCAGTAGGGTATTTTGATCATTCTTAATGGCTTTAATTGAAATAGAAGTGTATAATTGGCTCATTTACATTTAGATCAGTATCAGTATTTAAACTCAACATAACTACATTTATTATAAAGGAAAAATAAGCTATATTATTAAAACCCTGTATTTTTAACTAATTTAATACCATGCTTAAAATTGAAAAGAATTAAACTGTTTAATGTTTTACCTCTTTTGCCCTTAAACCATTTTTCCAAGGGTATAGTCCTCTACTGTAAGTCATGTTGGGTTTATCCTCAAAGCTAAACAAATGCCTAATTATCCCAAGGCACAGAATCCACACTACAATTTTAAAACATCAAAATGAGAAAAGTAATTAGTCTCTTGGGTATAATTAATCTGTCTGCTAAGAATTGGGCCAAATTGTAGTTTAGAGCTTTGTATAATTCAGAAGCCAATTATAATTACACCAAAATGCTGTGCTTAGAGCTGTGGGCCTGGGCTCTAAAAGTAAGGCAGATTCATGTAGTCCCTATGAATGTGGAGGAGCACAGAAAAGACAAGAAAAACAGCCCATTGGCAGAGTTGCACTGTCATAGCTAGCCTCGGGGATGTTTATACTTCCTTTATATACTACATATGGCTTGGAGAYTATAGTGTACAATAAAATGTTTCAAAATATAGATTTCTTTGGACTGCACTTTTATCTAACTATGTCAAGCATGGAGTTACTGAATGGCAATTTACAGCCACTGACATAAAATTAATAACTTTAGTGGTGACCTTTGGGAAAAGAGCATGCTGTCACCAGCAGAAATGGACCATTTCAGCAAACAAACTTTTATCAAATGGCTATTACAACAAAYGATTAGTTCAACAGAATTTGTTCACTGAATTTATTTACTTCATTAAAGCCATGTTCTATGAGTTTTATAAATTTTATTGGACTCATAAGAAAGTCATAGCTTTTGAAGGCTTCTACAGCAGTTTTGGTTTCTTCTTGCCAATAGTATACGACGTTCCATTTTTCCAACAAGGGACTACAGAGAMGTTTAAATCTTATTGCAATGTATTTGATATTCAGCGAAATCTGGTTTTCTCCACCTGTACGCTAAATATAAACATCACTTTGTAGTTTTTCCATTTGTGCAAATAATTTTGAACTATTTGCAACATAACTCCCTGTGCTATGAAGTATGTGTCATTTTAAAGATATCTTTTACTTTTCTTTTCTTTTTCTTTCTTTAATTATAATTCACTTACATCCTGCTCACCATCCCTCCTCCTGGTCACTTCTCCTCCAATCCTTCCCCTAATCTCTCTCCCCTTCTCCTTGTGGGATAAACAGGGAGGCTCCCCCTGTTTATCTCCCCCACCCTGGCACATAAAGTCCCTGTGGGACTGGACACATCCTCTCCCACTGAGGCAAGATACGACAGTCCATCTAGAAGAATATATCCTATAGACAGGCAACAGCTTTTGGGGTGGACGGGGGAGGGAGCTAGATCCAGTCTGTGTATGCTCTTTGGTTGCTGGTTCAGTCTGAGAGCTCCAAGGGTCCAGAAGGTTAGCTGATTTTGTTGGTCTTCCCATGAAGTTCCTATCTCATTTGGAGCTGAAATCCTTCCCCCAACTCTTCCTTAAGAGTCTCCAAGCTCCACCTATGGTTTGGCTGTAGGTCTCTACATCCCTCTGAGTCAGCTGCTGGGTGGAGCCTTTCAGAGGACAGCCATGCTAGATAACCTATGTCTGCAAGCATAACAGAGTATTTTTAATTCACTTTACATCCTACCCACTGTTCTTCCTCATGGTCACCCCTTCCCTAATCCTTTCCTAATCTCCCATCCCCTTCTCCTGTGGGATTGATAGTGTAAGGGACTGATGTTTGCCAGTAGGATGAGTCTCAAGTTAGGCAGATTATTGGTCAATCCCTCAGTCTCTGCTTCATCCCCCATCCCTGCATTTCTTGTAGACAGGATAAATTTTTCAATGGTACGTACTCACTTATAAGTGAATATTAGACATAGGATATAGGATACCCATGCTGAATTCCACAGACCCACAAAAGAAAAAGAAGAAAGAAGGCCTGAGCAACGATGCTTGAATATCACTCAGAAGAGGGAATAATCTGTCTTAGGAGGCAGATGGAGGGAGGGATCTGGGTGGGAGAAGGGATGGAGAGGGGGATAGGAGATTCAGGATCAGGTAAGGAGAGCGACAGGAGAGATGGCCAGATAGTCCCAAAATAAAGAGAAATTTGCAACTGATGGGGGTGGGGAGGTAGGGGACATCTAGAGGATGTGATACAGTCCTGGAATAGTGGATGTACCCCAGAATCAATGGGGGTGACCTTAGCTGAGACTCATAGCAGTGGGGGTGTGGAACGTGAAGAGGTCACTTCCTGTATACCCAGGCAGGAAACTCAATGGGACAAAAGGAACACCAAGTCACACACAAAACTTTCAACCCTAAATTTATCCTATCTTTTCCATTTTTTCATGTAAACCAATCTTACTTTTCTAGGAATCTCAATTAGAAATAAAAATTTATGAACATAGTGGAGCATGTATCCTTATAAAGAGGAAATCATTTGAAATGTAAATAAATATATCAAATTAAAAAAAGAARTAAAAATGTAATGTATTGTCTTGATTCCTTATATATTACCTGTACTTTGAATGCTTAAAGAATTCCTAAACAAAGGCTCCCTTCACCATATTGCATATATAACTAATGTTAGTAAAATTTAATGTTCAAAGAATACTATAAATTACCACAATAATCTTCTAAGAAGGTCCAGGAAATACATAGAGGAGAGAGGTGGTGTTACATCAAAAAGGAAATAAGCATTTAAAGAGGAAATCAGAGCAAACAGGAACAAACATAAGTCTTAACCCTTTTCCTGAGTGGGAGCATGAAAACTCATACTTTGCCCAGGGATAGTCAAGAGTACTTGATGAAAAGCAACAAAGAAAAATTAAACTGACATTATGGAGAAGGGTATTTGCGTGTGTGTGTGTGTGTGTGTGTGTGTGTGTGTGTGTGTGTGTGTGTGTGTGTGTGTGTGTGTGTGTTGTGACCTCACCAGGTTTCTTTTAGGAGTAGCTAGGGACCTAATGTCAGTTCCCTGTGCTAGCAGTGGAAATTACTACCTGCTCCATTTCTTCAGTCACACAGTTCCATTCCCCCTCTGCCCACTTCTCTTCTTTTTCCTCCTCCACCCCTCGCCTTCTTCTTCTTAAGCCACAAAGAGGGAAGTTCAAGATTGGTTTATTTTACTGACTTATTATATTTGGGGCATTATTTTAATGCCCCAAATCTGTTTATTATCTACCTTTTAGTCTGTTTGTTAGCTTATTCTATGTCTACTTTTTTCCCGATTGACAGACAGTTGCCAGAAATTCCCAACTAAATAAAGCATTGTTTCTCCACATTCAGAGATGAAGGTGTTCTGAAAAAAAAAACCAGAAAGGAGGTGCATTTTTTTTCTCATAAACATCTGCCAAAAGTTCTGATGCATTCTAATTGGTTAAACTTAAATTACTGCTCAATTCTTAGTCACTATAACAAAGAATAATCTAATTAGATGCTAATTAATTTAAACTGATTTAAAAAGCTACCTGTGGAATCTGAATCAAACCTGATAAAAGTGATGTTAATAAACATGGTGTTGACATTAAAATTAAAAATGATCCATATTTTCCAAATTAGTAATAGTTCATTATACTTTCTTGGAAAAGTTAGCAGGAGTAATGAAACTGAAGGAAATGCAAACCAATAGATTGTCCACAGCCAAATGCCCATCCCTGAAAATATGCATAGAAGTAGCTTTATACAGACAGAACAGGTTATATTTAGGAACATATATGTACATGCATACACACACACACATATATATATATGCACATATCATATATCTATATGCATATAATAGCTATTAGTGATAAAAGAAACCATGAATTTGAAAAAAAGTGGGAGGGGTATATGGGTAGGTTTTTAGGAAGGAAAGAAAGGGAGAAATCCTGTAATTAAATTATAATATCAAAAATAAAAAATAGAAAAATGTATTTAATGTTCACCTATGAAAAGATAGATCATTCTAAATGCTTAGGAAATTCAAAGGGTTAAGTAATAAAACTAAGTCATATGGAAGGATGTTTACAAGATACAAAGAAATAGTAAACCTGTTACCATCCTGACAAGAAAAAAAAGACATTCTAAAGAGACACTTTTGCCCTTCCTTTTTTGCTCTCAGACAAATGAGATGATGTACCTACAAGAAATTGGAATTTTTCCAGGAATCGCATCCTAGCACAATGAAGGGAGCTTCCCACAGAGGAAGCATATCTCCTAGGAAATCCCAGTGTTTTGACAACTTGTCATGCCACCTCGCAGGAGAGACTGGAGCTTAGATAATGATAGTCAGCATTTGTATATACATCTTGGTAAGGACCAACTGCTCCATTATACAGATTTCTTCCCTCCCATTTAACTTAATTCTTGTTAAGACCCTGTTGATAGACCAGCGTCAGGAAGAGAGGAGAATTAATGGGACTTCTTTGTTCCTTTTTTTCCAATTGGCCACATTGATAACATTGCTTTTTTTCTGCCTTATACTATTAATTTGTATAACTAACTCAAATACTGGGATGAATGACAGAATCTCATTATTGGGTACTGTGATCCTTGCTCTAAAACAAATGTATCATTTTTCTCATGTTAAAGACAAAAAACATGGAATTGCTTTCCTAACTCAAGATATATAAAGGATTAAAAGGTCTGTCCATTAATTATTCCAGGCAGTAGTTGTAGCCCAGACCAGCCTAGACAATGTAAGATATGCCGAATATCCTCTCGCAGGACAGTGGCTTCTGAACTCTGGTCAGCTTTGCTGCTGAGGGAGAATCATGGAATCATCAAATCTTTGAAACTCTATAACTAAAAAGAAATCCAACTCCTATAAGAAATATCCTGATTTTTAAAATATTGAGGGAAATCAAATATCCTAGAAATATTTTAGTTTCGTTGTTCTAGGAAATGAATAAAAATGTTACATTTTATTTCAACGAAAAATAGAACAAGTTGTTTTACATATATTAACCAAACAAATAATACTACAATTAAAATATTCTGGCTTCTATAGAAGAATCAGGATACTAAACCAAAAGAGTAAAATACACCTGGTTAAAAACAAGTCCAATAAGTTCCRTAKGCTCAAAAGATAAAGGCTATTTTTCCAGTGGGTTTCTTCTTGCCCATTTGCACACTACCCATATTCATCTCCCAACTGTGTTTCACATAGTGTCTCTAAACAGTATTGTTTATGTGCTCCTGTGTCTCTTCAATGGATTTGACCCAGTATGGACAGAGATTTTTGTTTTCCGTTCATTAAAGTAAAAGTGTTAGCCATGTCTTAAAGCACATCAATGACAATGCATAGCTTTTAGATCAAAAACAAAAAATTCTCAAAGCTCATGATAAAAGGTATAAGCTGACTCCTTCCTACGCCTACACTTCAGTTTTCTGGTACTCAGAATCTCTAGCTTTTGACCATTTTCTAATGCCAGTCACTTTAAGATCTCTGTTACTCTGTCTCTATCTCCTTTCCTCCTTCCCTCCCTCTTTCATATACATACACATCACCACTACAATCACCACCATTATCACTACTATACCACCACCACCATCACCAGCACCACAATCACGACCACCACCATCACCACCATCACCATCATGACCACCACCACCACCACCATCACCACCATCACCACCACCACCACCACTACCACCAAAACCACCATCACCACCATCACCTCCATCACCACTAACACCACCACCACCACCTCCATCACCACCACCACCACCACCACCCATCACAAAGAAAACCTGAGAAATGAAGAGCAAGCAGACACAAGAATCAGACCCCCTTGTTTAAATACTCAGTGGTCTCATAAAAATAGTAAACTGAAAACTATAATATATTCACAGAGGGCTTGATGCAGACCCATGCACCCTGTGCTTGCCTCTTCTGTCTCTGTGAACTCATATGTGCCCTGCTTCGTTGATTCAGAAGTCCTTTTACTCCTGGTGTCCCCCATCCACTCTGGCTCTTACTCCGTTTCTGATTCCTCTTCCATGGCGTTCCCCAAATGCTGCAGGGAGGGATTTGGTGGAGACATCCCAGTTACAGCTGTGTATTCTAAGGACTTCCTCTCCACATAATGGCTGACTGAGTGTCTCTGCATCAATTTCCATATGCTGTAGGAGGAATCTTCTCTAATGATGACTGAATAGGGGACTGACCTATAAGAATAGCAGAATATCACCAGGAGTTATTTTATTAATACTTTTTTTTAATCAGCAGATTTTTATTTTTGATGCAAGATATTTTCTATCCATTCACATTGAGGCAGTGAGAAGTCAGTGATCGGAGGGGAGAGAGGAGGGGAGGCTAAGAGAAGGAGGGGCAGAGAGAGGGAGCCTGGGATCTGCACAAGGGGTAGAGGAGGAGACATGCAGATCCAGATGTGCTTCTGGTATGCTGAGAGGTTAGAAATATTGGGACAAAACCGTATTATTGTAATTAGCATTATGTAACTGGGAGTTTCATATACATAAATATATCTGGTTAACTATTCAAGTTTAAGAGTCATGCTTTGCCTGATACTTGGAAGGAGTGGGTGCTGGGCAGAAGAGAGAGACCCACTGGGACTTGGAGCCAAGGTCTAGTCGGGCAGTACTATATTTTAATAATTTTCCCACTACAGATTTTACCCTAGATCTCTGGGCTATCTAATCTGCCTAAGAATTCATTTTCAAACTACTTTGTTTGAACATATTATGAGGGGGCAAAAAGGCAGGTCTCAATCTAAGACATTCAGGGAACATATAAACAGTACAGTATTAGAATACCACATTCGCAATGAGAAATAACAAAGTGTYCACTGAGAAATATAAGCAAAGATATAAAGTGGCTATCCATGAATGTCAGCAAGACAGGGACTGATGGATATAAGGAGGTATCAGTTCTCATCACTATGACATCAAAGGATAACTTTTGTTGCCATTGGAAGAATTGAAACATATTACTATGACTATACTCTTGTAAAGATATGAAACACTAAAGATATAAGTATACAAAATCAAATCAGAGGATGGCACAGAGATACCACATGCAAACTTTAAGATTCCATGGCATATTCGTAAGTAGAAATTATAAAGAACATTGTACAAACACATAAGAAGTTATAAATATGTGTTAAGTTATAAATAATACATGAATGTTACAGGAAATTATGGTTGTAAAATATAACTGACTTAAATATCCATCAAAGCAGTAGCGGGTCCTACAACATTCATGTAATAGAATTCTGCATAGAATAGGAAGGAAATGAGCTGGTAATATTTAACAATATACAAATCGCATAGATACAATATTGAATTTTTAAAAAAGAGAACTATGGGCTAAAAAGACACATAAATTACAATGTTGTGTCTATAAAACTTGAAGAAAAATGAAAAGCTCATAATTGTCTTGTTTTACAAGTTGGTTTTTGTTGGTGTTGAGGGAATGGTTTTGTGCCCAGATTATGGTGCAGTTTTTATAGATCGGTTGATATAGTGTTTTAATGGCAAACAATAAAAACAAAAGTATCTGTAAAATCTGGGCAAGTCTGGATGAGACTTGTTTCTTTAATTGTCTTGTATCAGGGTTCTGGCTCTAATAAAGCAGAATGCTGAGTAAAGATTGTATTGTTAAACCTTGTATTATTATTATAAGTTGTGAGTCATTATTTCAAAATAAAGAGTAAAACAAAATTTTACACCCTKTTGCTGATTAGTTTCATCACTTATAAAAAGCCTAACCAAGTATTCAGAAAACATTTGTCTTCCTTCCAAAGAAAGTCTACGAATCTTTTCACAAGCCACATTTAAACACTATCTGTTTCAATAAATACTACTTACTGCCATCATGTAGCAGTCTTTAGCAACAGAAGGCTTTTCTGAATTGCCACTAACAGAAAATTACTAGCAGTGTGATTTCACTTCCAGAAGGAGCTTGAACTCATATACACTCACAGCAGGAATAAACTCAAACCTGCTGTGTTTTCAAGTTCTCTAATGTCGTGAGAAAGAACAGCAGCCTGAAGAAAAAAAGGGGGAAGATGGACAAGAAAACTCATTCCAACATGGTTGGTATAATTCTTTTCCATTATAATATATTTATTCTGTTACCAGCCTAAATGTTTGAGATTTTAATAATGATGAGTCTATGCAAGCCAAGCTCATATTTATATCCTAAAATAAGATAATTATATATTAGTGCATGTGTATAAACTTTACATGCAATTATAACATATGCCTTTGTATACATTAATTTGTGTAGAACACATGCAAGAAAAATTCCAGATCCACTTTCCTTTATTAACTGTGTTATTGTCTTCCACAAAATCTTGAAGAGTAAACATATAGTTAGTATTTCCCTTTAAGTGAATAGATTGGACAAGAAACCAGTTAGTACTTAGACAATAGAAAGTCTAGCACCAAGCATTCAATAGCAAGTCTTCATTACTCCTTTTCCTAGCTATGGTACCTGGTGGCAGTTGTGGATCAGATCAACATCTATAGAACACTGATTCTAAGCCTCTCCTGTCACTAATCCATTGCTAAATGTCTAAGGAAATCAATCAATCAGGATATTGAGGCAGGTGTCAAGTATGATTGAGTCTGCTTGCACTGGATGGAATCCTGTGGTTGAGAACTAGCCCAACTACACATGGGTTCCTGGGTGGTTATTTTGTAAAGAACAAAATAAGACAATGTACTGAAATGATTCTCAGTGTGTGTGTGTGTGTGTGTGTGTGTGTGTGTGTGTGTGTGTTTGAAGGTATATAAACAGTAAGTATGGCTATGCATCAAGCATTATAAAATTGGTAATTAAAATATATAGCTTGAAGATGGTTTTACTCTATTTTTAAACTTCAAATAATTTCAGTTAAGCACAGTGTGTTTGCCATTGACTTCTAAATCTCTGATCCTCACTGAGAGTATATGTAGGTTTATAAGGAGTGCCACTGTTTGAAAGGATTAGGACCTGTGGCCTAGTTGAAGTAGGTGTGATCTTGTTGGAAGAACTGCTTCTCAGTGGTGGGCTTTGGTCTTTCAGAAGTTCAAGACAGATCCAGTGACTCTCTCTCTCTCTCTCTCTCTCTCTCTCTCTCTCTCTCTCTCTCTCTCTCTCTCTCTATATGAAGATCAGCATGCATGTCTGCCTGAGTGCCACCATACTTCCTGACAATGGACTAAATCTTTAAACTCTATGCAGCCCCAATTAAAAGTTTATTAGAATTGCCAAGGTCATGGTGTCTCTTCACAACAAAAGAACATTGACTAAGACAAGTCCTCAGTCCCCAGGAGTAGGTAACGCCATTAGCAAGAAGACCACAAAGTATAAAGAAGTTCTTTCATCACACCAGATGCCTCTCACAGTTCATCTGGACTAGAGATCAGAAAAGGTAATGAACCCATGACACACTAAAATTTAAAGAAATAAAATACAGAACCTATTGAGTGTGTTAAGATTCTTCAGGTATCCTGCTTATTATGGATTAACAAATGTATTCATCTGAGATGTTCAAGTTTCAGCAATAACTAGTCACACTATTGTTTGTATAGGCACTGGTTGCACTTGGGAAGATCAAAGATGACAATCTGACTCTCATCTCAGGAAGCTTAGCCTTTTTGAACATTAATTTTTGTTGGTTTAACAAAAACAACAATAGCACTTCACAGAATTAGTGGTAATGTGTCCATGTCTTACAAAGAATGGTCTTGTGTCATTCACAGCCACAGTCCCAAAACAAAGCTGTGGTTCAGTTTTAGAAATAAAAATAATAAAGCATAGTTTTCATCTTTCTTCTACACAACCACAATGTCTAGAGAAAAATGTTTCTCTGGCTCTCTCTGTCCATGAAGATAGATGAGTCATGACTGGAAAACAAAATGGCTTCAGAAGGAAAATTAGATGCTGGAAAAGGCTGGATAGAGAGTCAACAGAGCTGATCCCAGGCGCATGTTTAATTCTCCTTGCTTACAGTTTATTATGCTACCAAGTATTTGGCTGGAAGTTCTCTTTTTCTACCTGCAAAGAAGTCATGGGTAGACAAGAAGGCACTTTGAAATGGGAATTTTTGTTGTTTGTGATGTTTTCTCAGAAGCTGTCTTATGAGAGGATGTTTGGCTGGAGCACATGCTTGCCAGGACTCATGATGTTTGAAAAGTACATAAGTATAACCCAACGGATGGTGGCCAATGCTCTTATATTGTTTCACCTTGCAACTCTTTGCTGGTTTTCATTGTGCTTGGTGACCTTGGTCTTCACTGATGATGCTCTTGCATTGGTTCACCTTGCTTTCTTTGCAGAGATTCACTCATTATGACTTCATAAGAGGAAAATGCAACAAAGAATTTCTGGTGGTATTCAGGCTGCTTCTAGCCACTCCTGTAGATACTTACTGATCAGCTGAGCCTCTCAGCTTCTTCTGGATTAAGCTGCTACTAATTCCTGTTTGATGTTTTGCTATGGATGACACTGTTGACAACAAAGATCAGAATTGTCCCAAAGAACTGCTTCTAAACAGATCAATATCCCAAATGTCCTATTAACCACCTATTAGCCACCTACCTTTGGTAATTGGGCAATAGGGGAGGTTAAAGCATTTAAGAACCCTTATTAAAGTAGGTTATGAAAAAAACTAAGACTTCAGAGGTTTTCAAATGTTGGGTTTACAGTAACTTTTATTTCCATCGGTGTTTGGTAGCAGACAGTGGAGCCCTCTAGTCTTCATGTAGTCCTGCATATCTAGACACTTGGTCCTGGGCAACATCCATTAAGGCTTAGAAGATGTAATTGTTCTCTGCAACTCTTCTGTTGAAGAGGGTCAACGAGATCTCCGCCTGCCTCCTAATAGCCTTTTATCCTTTTTTTGTAATGAGCTCCCCACTCCACTACTTCTATTCTGTAGCTTCTTCCAGCCCAGGCCACTCTGCCTTTCTAGCTTTCAAGGAACTCCCAGCATAGCTCAGTGCTCACAGCTGGAACAGTTTGAGCCATCCTTCTTTGTAGCACAATATTTGGGAGCTGGGATGGGAGCTGGGCCACCCACTGGAGTTCAGAATCAGGCTTGCTATTCAGGAATAAGGTGCTGGATGTGATTAGGATGAACTGACCATGGGTAACCATTTCCAGTTAGGCAGGATTGCCAAGCCAGCAAGATTCTCTCCCCAGCGGGATCACAGGTTGTCTACCACTATGTTCAGATCTACAAACTGAAACTGCTGCTTCTATTGGCTGTTTCTCTTTTTGTCTTACCAACTTAGCGCTCACTAATGAAAGTAGGCAAGAAAAGGCCAATGGGGAAAAGCCATTTATTTGGCCTAATGCTGCAATTGTAGTAGAGGCAGAATGAGTCTTTCAGACAACTCACTGAGGAAGTTGTGCACTGGCTTCATCATGCAGCTGGCTTTTATAGCAACAGAATGGGTGTTTGGACTGATCACAGCCTCTTGTTTGGGCCAGGCTGTCTATGCCTGTTAGAGTCAATCCAAGTCCAAGACTTTCCATGTAGCATCAGTCACAGAAGTCCCTCTGGCCCCTCTGGAACTGAGGACACTCTAGAACTGTGGACATTCTGGCCATGGTAAAATGGCTTAAGGGTCCTTAACATCTCATCAAGATTTTTTGTATTGAAAAATGATCTTTTCCAAATTATTTCCAATAACTGTAGGTGGGAGTGTTCTCCCAGGAACCAGAACAAACAGGGGCAATCTTTGTAGAGTGGTCTCAAAGTGTCTGTGGAATGTTCAGGATGGTCAGACCTGGTACAAGAGTAAAGGGATTGTCTGTTAAGATTGTGGGTCCTTTTTTTCCTAGCAATTAGCCAGAGTTCCATACATGCTACATAGAAAGTCAGATTGACCTGTCTCCAGCATGTTAATTTACAGAAAATCAACACCAGGAGTATTCACAAGATAAATATAAAGACCTGATCATTTAACATTAACTGAGATTGTCAAAAAACTTAACTGCACAATGACAGAGTAAGAGATGAATTATTTTATGTGAGCCAAATTCATGAATATTAGACATTTAATATTAAAGCATAATATATAGTATAACTGACATAAAATTGTGTCCAAGCTTTGCGGAAGACATGTCCACTATTTGAGAATTGTTTTAACATGTGCAAGTGTGTGTGTGTGTGTGTGTGTGTGTGTGTGTGTGTATGCATGTTTGTGTGGTGTGCCAGTGTCTGTCGCAATGGAAAGCTGGTTAAAATAATTTCTTCTATACATGTGTGAGATGCTTTTCTATACCTATAAATAGAAATTAAATTTTTATGTTTTTAGATCTCTCAGCATGTTAAATATTCCTAGTGTTATTTTTAGTTATCATTGTATAGCACACAGAATACAAGACAGGAATTAAAATGTTTATACTTTTTATGGGAACTAAAACTGTAAAATTACTAAGGATGAAGTAAGAAGATATAGATGTATTGCATTACAAAATCAATTGTTTCTCTTCAAAGGATTAAAAATTGCTTACATGAGCAAATGTGGTCCCAGGCTACAGATATTATCTTAATAAAGTTTGAAAATACGCCTCTGTTCAGGCCATAGAATGAACTCAAACAACTCACTAGAATCTTACCATTAGGAGGATGAGCCAGCTACCATGACAGCGTATTTGTGGGCTGTTTAATCCTGTCTTAAATGATTAACTCAGAAGCCAGACACGTGGTCTACAGTGAGTCGTCTTACAAAAGCCCAGATATATCTCAGGACCACTCATCACAAATAGAACTAACTGGTTGAAATTTGGGTGATATGTAAGTACTCACTTCATTTTAAAACAGTCTTGCTAGGAAATCCATGAGGGTTCCCAAAATTTTCTCAACTTTCTATAAAGTCAGACAGAATTCTCAGAAAGAACGAATAGGTCTGTAGAACCTAGTGAAGCACACAAAAGAAAACTTGTATTAATTTTCTTCTTGCATATTTAAGCTACACTCGCATACACCCCCAAATCATATACAGTTTATTTTGTAAAAATATGCTGTCTCCCCTTTGAGCATAAATGTAACTACACAACTTCTCAACAATCAAAGTCAGTTATGGTGGTTTTTTTTAAAGCATAGAATAGAGTTTATTTAGGGCATGAGGTGGGGAGTTAAGAGAGTAGTAGAGGCAGAGAAAGGCAGAGAGTAGGAGAGAATAGAGAAGTAGAGGCCACATGGAAACAGGAGTAAGATAGGGAAGAGAGACATGAGGAGGCAAGCAACCCATAGTTACAGTGAATTTTTAGGATAGCAGCCACTAGCAGACTCAATAACATTCTAATCCCATAGACTTAGTGAATATGGATATAGTATCTGTCTTGAATATATCTGTAATAGACCTTTAACTCCTGAGGCTAATAAGCGCTGAAGCTCTGAAATTCACAATCCAGCTCTGGCACCCCAACACCCACTGGTGACTGGTTCTAAATTATAAATAAACCTCAAAAGTATCCTACGGAACATCTAAGGAGACAACATTCTCTTCTGAGGGATGTCTTACTTGTAGGTTCCATGGCAGACTTAATCTAACATTCTTCACATCACATAGCAACTAGTGGGAGCTTTTGCCAAATTTTTCTTCTTCTTTTCTCAGGATCCAACTTCTATTTTTTTATTGGATATATTCTTTATTTACATTTCATTTCCCTTTTTCCTGGTTACCCC
>BDUI01034323.1:16146-30560 GCA_002335545.1 Apodemus speciosus | reverse complement strand
GAAGAAGAAGAAGAAGAAGAAGAAGAAGAAGAAGAAGAAGAAGAAGAAGAAGAAGAAGAAAAGAAAGAAAAAGTTCCTTCACCTCAGCAATAAAATAAACACTACAACAGTCATGAGTAAACCGACTAGACATCCCAAATGGTAGACAGGATTTCTCCCATTCAAGCAAGCACCAGAGAGAGCTGACCTGGGGCTAATTAAGCCCTGGTCCCACTAGCTCTGTAACACTTTCTCAGCAAGCCTACTGGACTAAGAAATGAAAGACCAAAAACGGCTGCTGGGAACGGCTGATAAAACAGCAGTTCTGACCCTTCAGATTTCCAACTCCTAGAGCAGTTGGCTCTAGGATCTAGGATCAGATCTTTGATGAGACTCACAAAAAAGTGCAGAATGCAAAACAAACAAAATACAAAAAACAACAACAACAACAACAACAACAAAAAAAAACCTGCTCCTCACCTGTTAGACCCCATCCCCCCCCCCCTTTCCAACCGGGACAGTTAAAATGCTAACTAAGGAGGAAGACCTCCTGGGTTCTAGAATTCAGGCACCCCAGCGAGGTATCCTTAAACAGCCTGGAGGGGAAGAACTGCTTGTTAGTCCTGGGGGTGGGGGCATTCACAGTGGCAAGTCCTCTGAGCTCCCAGCCTTGGACAGCTCCCCCCTGGCTGCCAGTGATTCTCTAGGGTAGCCGTCAGCCCCCACCCCCGCCCCCACCCCCACCACTGTGGAGGTGGGCAACCTGCAGAGCAAAGAAGTCTGACTAACATGCAAGCTGCTGCTTCGAGAACTTTCTTACAGTGTTCCTAAGGCACGCGCCAGGTGGGCACGAGCTCCAACGGACTAAGCCGGGCCTCCTCCGCAGCCCCGCAGCGCCCGGACCCTTACCTGCTGGCACCCGGGTTGGGCTCGGGCTTCTCATCGCGCTCTTTCGCGACTTTTTGCCAGGCATCTGGGCGAGAACCGCAGTTATGTCCGGTGCACTCCACATGCAATACACTTTGTCTCCAATCTTCCTGAGTTGAGCTGGGAGCTCAGGAGGTAGCTCTGAAAAAGAAACACCTGGAAATTAACATCGAAAGCAATCCTACCGGTGACTCGCACATCAGCACATCCTAAGATGCTTCTTGGGTGCACCCACACACCAACCCTGGTGGCTCAATAAAAGTTACGAATAGAGACAAATAAATCACTTTAACCAAYCCAGTGAGATACTCAAGGTTTATCAGGGGACCAGAAGTTAATTTCTAAAAACGTGTCATTTAAAGTAGATCTGCTTTTCCAATGGCAATGTGTCATTGCCTAATTATGGCCTTCCTTTAAAAACTTGTTATTTTCTCATTAAATATATATATATATATATAGCCTCATGGAATTTACTATAATAGTTCACAATTCTTAAAATGATTAAAAGCCAAAAGTTTTCCTACAATCCTATTCCGTCCAAATTCATCACATCTACAGAAAAGCAGAAAAGTTAAATTCATGTCTTACTGTCTATAAATTAGACATTCGAATAGTTGGAATTAACTAAATATTAAGAAACACTGTCACAAGTAAAATTAACATACAATCGTCTACTTTTAAAAAAATATTTCAAGGACCAATTTTGGCTGTTCTGGTACCCCCTCAAGACGATGACCAAAAATTATGAATACAAATTTAAAAGYTGGTCTGTTTTGTAAATAAGATACCGGATGCTAAGACTGCTGGTGAACTCCAACTTTAAGTACATAGTAAAACAAGCTCAAGTAAACTTATTTTTGGATAAATTTCTGTATTGGCTGAGTGAAATCAGAGGCCCTAAGAGATTCCATAATGTATCATGTTTTAATGAGTTCCWGGGTTAAATATTTTCAGAAATATTCACAAACCACTCTTTAGGATGCAACATATTAAACGTAGCACACAAATTGAGAAATCCTGATTTCTASGAGCAATTAGTACTTTCTCAAAAGGGAGAGAGGCAAAAAGCAGCTCAAAGATTCCAGGGCCACAGACATTCTGGACAATTGCTCTACCCTTGCACTCCACCCCAGCCCTACTACCTTGATTTGGGAAGGAAAACTGAGTTTTTGAACCGGTCTCACTATGTGACTGACAGAGATCGGCCTTAAACTATACAGTCCCGGCTAATTCTCCTGCCTCAACGTCCTGAGCGCTGGAGTTAGGGACAGGTACTCCCGGCAACGTATTTTTATTGGAACTACACATTTGTATTTTTATTGGAACTACACATTCACCACTACTTGACCTCGAGACACTCTCTGCTCACTTTAAATCTGTCTAGACAATGCCATGCTCATGTTGGACCTTCCAGAAATATGATCTGAACGCTTGAACACTACCACTCTCACACTGGCAATGTACCACTTCGGCATTTACCGCTGGCTTTATAAAGCAATAACCGAAAATGCCCTGCAAAGTTATTTACGGACAAGAGTCTTGCAATTCCTTAGCAGGTGCCTGCCACCTTTGATTAAGATTTATATAAAAAAGGGGGGCGCTACCCTCAACTCAGTAACTGAGTAGCAGAGTTGGTGGGCGAAAGACTCCAGAACCAAATTCTATTCTYCTGGATCTCCCTCTCTGGTGTTTCCAATACGGACAGTTAAAAGCGTCTCAATCCCACGCCTCCACGGGTTCAGGGCATGAGCGCTGGGAGAGTTATAAGTTTGAACACTATTTTTCTTGGTGTTGGAGGTGGGGTGGGGATCGAGATGAAGGAGGCCCTCAAAGATGATCTGGGAAGAAAGAGGGCCTGTCAGGGAAGCGCTAGGCCGGGAGGCCTCTCCCACCCCCACCTGCCGCTAAAACCATCTTCCAGACCACCGCCTGCACATGTATTTTTCTCTCCTCCTGGTTCCTGGTAGAGCAACCAGAGACTCATAAAACAGACGGGAATCCCGGCCTAAAATGCACCTGCATCCCAATGACACGCTGGACTGGACTCTCCCAGAGGCCCGCAGTCTCAGTAGAAGCCCCCGAAGAACTTTCTAGACCAGTCGAAGGCACGAGCCCGGGAGCCGATTTGGCCCGAACATGCAGGCGCGTACATTCTAGCCCGAGCCCCGAAGGGCTGAACCGTCCCGAGTATGACCTCAACCCCATCCTGCCTGGTGTCCGCGGGCCGAACTGCTARGTACCTGCCCGCGTAGGGTTCACTGGCGCGTTCCGACGCGCCTTTCTCCCGGGCATCTCAGAAACGCCGCGGCGATCTCCGCTGCGCACGGGGGACTGAGGTCCCCAGTCTGGGCTCTGGGGCTCCCCACCAAGACTCGGGCTGCGCGAGATGGACCGCGGGTGMCGCGAGCCAGACGCACCGAGCTTCAGTAGGCAGCACCAGCGCTTCTCAGTTCGGGCGCCCCAAGCCGGCTCTCGGGTTTTATGGGGACTTCTCCGGTGACGTAATATGACGACAGCCCGCCCGTGTCCCCGCCCCTTCGAGCGGCTGCGGCGCGGGAACAGAGCTAAGCGGAGCAGGTCTCGAGACGYCCCCGAGCGCAACTTGCYAGGGCAAGCCTCAGATCGCCGYGGCGCGGACCCACGGCGGAGGGCGCAAGGACGACGAGTCCTGCTCAACCCCCAAATTCTTAAAAAACGAAGGTGGGAGGAAAGGATAAACCCTTGAAAGGTCGTGTCCAGGGGCAGTGGCGCTGGTTAGGAGTGACTACGAAAATCTTACTGGGAAGAAAGCTGGGGGTGGGGTGGGGTGGGGTGGGGTGGGGCCAGGCACCTCGACTTCATTATTCTTCGCCAATTAGGGACGAACGTAAACAACCCCGGAAAAGAATGGGGAAGGGAAAACTTTCGAATTCTAAAGTGTGGTTCGTTCCAAGGAAGTGAAAAAGACGAAGTCCTTAAGGTAGACGTCATCTGAGAAGAGTCCCAAATTCGAGTACAAAATTAAACTTTGGAAAAAGTTGCGTAGTGACTGCGATTTGTTAAGATAGAGGATAATGTCTGCCCTAGGCAGGCGTTCGGGTGTGGCTCCGGGCTTCATGGCGGAACTGGGATGTTGAGAAGCTGAGCACCCATTTCCTCTGGATGTGTTGATACAGCTCAGAGAAGGGAGCACCTTCATCTAGGAAGTGTCTAGATCCTCTGTGGAGGGAGGAGGATGAGATCTCTGGGAAGAGGAACTTCCTTGAACACTGTCTGGCGCTTGAATAATTTCTAGCTAACAGGCTTGGAGGCCTTCAAGATAAAGACTTGAGTCGTCCTGTCCTCCACCTGGCACTGGGAAGTTTGGTCAGTTTTCAGATGAAAAAGTGATTTGATAGTGATTAAATCGCCCAAATCCTCCTAGGCAGACAACAACGCCCCTCTGAAGTGAACCCAGGCAGGCCCACTGGGAGCAAATGCTGGGACTCGCTGTTCTCAAAAAAATGGAGTTGCTTTATTTTGCGTTTTATATGGCTCTGCTTGATGCAGACCCTCCAAGTTCAATACACGGAGCTGCATAGAATTCCGGAAAGTATTCGAGTTGTTCACACTAGTTTAAGCCCGGGTTGCTGGGGTCTCTTGGAAAATGAGTTCCAGTAACTCAGACTTCATTTTCCAAAATAGCCGCGTAGTTAACAGAGTGGGAGCCGCCAGGTTAGAGGGAACTGGAGCTACACACACACACACACACACACACACACACACACACACACACACACACTCCCGCTGCCCCGCCGTCGTCCTTGTTCCCATTCAGTGGCTCCTGTGTGCTTCTCAGCCTGCCTGATCCCCTTAAATCATTCCATCTGCACCAACTAGCAAATATTTATGTATTACTTGGCCTAGGGGACTCACAGACAACACAGAGAGAATGAACTAAACTACTCGGGTTTAGCAGCTTTGTTTTAAAGGTGATGTCGGATGTGTCTGAGTGTGGTACACAGGAAGGGACAAGATGAAACAAATTTTCATCACTTACAAGCGTTTTGGAGGGGCGGTATGGGTGAATGGACGGGCAGATGGACGGAATTTGCGTTCCTCAAATCCCCCCCAAAGCTCACACTGACTTCTTTAGTTCATTAGAATACCCTTAATTTATTGATTGCATCAACTAATAAACATTAACCTCTGGCCCTGAAACGTAATGAGGACACACACACAGTGAGAAAAGCAAATTATAATATTGTTTACCCACAAAAAAGCTTGCCTGGAGCAATCCTGTCTTCTGTCATTTTCATTATAAAAGACCTTTGATCCATCCAGGATACAAACCTTTGAAAAATCTTTGTCATTTAAAAAAAAAAAAGGAAGGGATTTGATTTGAGTGGGCTTCAGAGAAGGTCTAAGCAGGCCATTGATAGATGACATTTGAAGTTGTAGAAGTTTTTTGGTTTTTTTTTTTTTTTTTTCTGGTCTGCCTTTCTAGGAAGAGAATTAGAAACCATGTGTGAAAAGCCTGTGTTCCTCATAAAATACCAAATAAAAATTACAAGTTTGCCTTGCAAAAATATTAATCATGGGGCTGCAGGAGCTAATGAAATAATGAAGTTATTATTAAGTGTTCTAATCGTCTACAAACTGAGGGGATGGGGGGCACTGATAAGGATGACAACTTAAAACCATTACCATGGACCAAGTTCTCTGACCCTCAGATCCTCCAAAAAGAGCAGGCAGGATCTGTGGCCAAAGATAACTGTGATCCTCCTGCCTTCACTTCCCAAGGACTAGACTAGACTACAGGGATATGCACCACCACACCCAACTGCCAGTGTGGTTTTGTTTTTGTTTTTGAAGACAGGGTTTCTCTGTGTAGCCCCGGATGTCTAGTAACTCTCTCAGTAGACTAGTCTGGCCTTGAACTCAGAGACCCACCTACCTCTGCCTCCAGAGTGCTGGGACTAAAGGCTTGCTCCACCATGCCCAGTTTAACAATTTAAAGAGATATAAGCAAATTGTTGTAAAGTTCAGAAGAACAGATGTTTCTCCCCATTCAATGATAGTGCACAATCTGTTCCAGGCTCGCTGGCTGCTCGTCCTGATTCTAACAGAGCGGAGCTGTTTATGCTGTGCCCTGCACACATGATGGACGGCCTGAAGCTTCTGCATGCACTTGGGGACCTAACAGTTTGAAATATGGAAATGAAGTTTGTTCGTTTTTTAAAAAGCATTTACCAGGGGCATTCCTGTCTAGTGCAGTTCCTCTCTACTTGCCTATTTGACAGCTGAGGAAAGATAATTTAGTAGTGACAACGACCCAAATTTTGCCCCAAAAGTACTGTTTGGATATATAAAAGGATTCCCCCCTTTTCCCCGGTGTGTGTGTGTGTGTGTGTGTGTGTGTGTGTGTGTGTGTCACTCTGGCTGAAAGTGGTAAGATCAATTGGATCGGTCCCTAACACAAGTATGACACCTTCCCTTATTCCGGGTCCAGCAGTGTGTGCCCAGGGAAGAATAGCAGTCTATTAGCATATATCTTTTTTTTTTCCAGCATAAATTTGATGTTTTAATCCTATATTAGCCTTCTAGGGCTTCAGTGACAAGGCACCACAGACCTGGCAGTTTAAAACAATGAAAATGAGGCAGTTGGATCTCTGTGAGTTTAAGGCTAACCTGGTCTAGAGTGAGACCCAGTACAGTCAGAGCTGTTCCACAGAGAAACCCTGTCTACACATCTCTCTCTCCTCCCCCACCCCCCTCTCTCTCATGGTTCTAGAAGCTGGAGGCCTGAAATCAAGTTGTCAGCAGGCGCCATGCTGCCTCTGAATAGCCCAGGCAAACTCCTTGTCTCCTCTAGCTTCCAGGGTTTTCTCATGATCCTTGGCATCCCACGGCTTGTAACTGTGGCACTCCGGTGTCTGTGCCTCAGTCCTGCAGCAATCCTCCTGCCTCAGATTCCTGAGCACCGAAATTCCAGGTATCTGTAAGTATGCTCAGTTCTCTCTTCTGGTAACGATATCTCTCTCACGATTTTAGGGCACGCTCCAAGTCAAAATGACTTCATTTTAACTTGTTTAAGTCTACAGAGTATTCCCAAAGTCGTATTCAGTAGTTGGAAGGCCAGGACCTTACATGAGGAGGAAGGTATAGAAACAAAACTCTTAACATCTCCCTTTATCAGCTCTGCTATCTTTAATAACACAGGACTGGTGGGTTGGCTCACTGGGCTCGCCCACCCTGAGACGGAAGATGGAGTTGGATACCCAGGCCCCACCTTCTGAGCTGACTCCCACAAATTTTCTCGGCATCTGCCATTTTCAGTGGCCCATTCTGTCCTTTTCAGCACCCACAGCTGAGGTCTTCATTTTGTTCTCCTTTGGTGCCAGTTTTTCTATTGTTCTGGGGTATCACAGATATGACCATCAAGCATGTTTGTGTGTCATCTCATTATTCATTCATTCATTCATTCATTCATTCATTTCAAAGACCATGGAAAAGAAATAATAGTGTATTTCCAAAGGGCCAATGAGGGATTGATGCTGAGTGTAACTGAGTGGCAGGGCCCTTGCATAGCCTGTAAAAGCCCTGGTTCCTATGCAGATCAGTGATGCACAAGCACCTGCCAGTGGAACACTGGACACAGGTTGGCACTGCGAGACTCTTTACGGTAGTAGAATGGTTGATTTCCAACAAGTCTAATCAACTAGTAGATACCCATTGGAGAGACGGCTAGTAGTCAACGCTGTATTGATCAGCACACTGAAGGCTGGTAAGATGAGGGTTACATAGTTATTGATTGCCTCTTGTGCAACCTCTTCTCATGGAGAAACTGAATCCAGTGTGGTCTGTGCCAACCTCAGAATTAACTGCTGAGTTCATACGAAATGCAGAACCCAAGCTCTGCCAAACTTAATTCCCTCTATGAGCTCCCAGGTCTCAGTGATGCGAATGGAGAGGAAGAGATGGTGTCCGAGCGCAGGTGGCTTCCAGTCTACCTAAAGAAAACATGTACAAAGCGCAGTGTGTGGCTCTTGCTGCGGCGGTTTGAAGATGTATTTTGTCGTTTTGAGTATTTGAATACTAGGTCTCCAGTTTGTGTCACTGTCTGGGGAGGTTTAAAGAGGTGTTGTCTTGCCGGGCAGTGGTGGCACATGCCTTTAAGCCCAGCACTTGGGAGGCAGAGGCAGACAGAATTCTGGGTTCGAGGCCAGCTTGGTCTACAGAGGGAGTTCCAGGACAGTCAAGGCTACACAGAGAAACCCTGTCTTGAAAAAAAAAGAGTGTTGTCTTGGGGGAGCAGGCATGTCACTGGAGTTGGGCTCCGACAGTTTAAACAGTCACCATTTTGAGCTCACTCTTCCCCTTTTGGATTCACTCTCAACTTCAAGATTATGATTGAAGACAGAAGTCCTCAGCTTCCTGATCCTACTATATCACTCCTTCATAGACTAACTCTCTGGGACTTTCAGCCCAAATAAAGTCTTCTATAAAACGATGTCCTCTTCTGCTGTATCTGAAGACAGCTACAATGTGCTAATATACATAAAAATAAATAATTCTTTAAAAAAAATCCAGGGTTGGGGAGATGTTGGTCTTCCAGAGGATTACAGTTCAATTCCCAGTACCTACGTTGTAACTTAGAACCATCTGTAATTCCAGTTCCAAGGGGATACCCTCTTTTGGCCTCCAGGGACACCAAGCATGCACCTATTATGTACATAAACACATATAAGGACAAACACTCTTCCGTATATACATGCACACATACATACATATGCACTCATACATATGTTAATTGTATTTTGGCATATCTTACTGTGTAGCCCTGGCTGGATAGATTCTTGCTTTGTGGAGAGCATGCTGGCCATAAGTACACAGAAAATCTGCCTGTCTTTGCCTCCTGAGGACTGGGATTAAGGCATGTGCCCCTGTTGGACATAACCCTGCGGCCATCAGTCACATAGGGCCAGGCCGCTAGTGTTCTGGCTGGACTCCACCCCCACAATCACCTGGCTACAGCTAGGTTTGCCCTGCCCCACGGTTACCTGGCCATAGCCAGGTTTGCCCCGCCCACTATCAAAGGGGCTGCGGGCTATGTGACCCCTCCTCTCTCTCTTGCCTCTCTTTCTTGGCCCCCCTGCTCCCCTTTCCTCCCCATTTTTCCCCTCTCTCCACATGGTCATGGTGGGCTCTAACCTCTCTACCTCTTTTTTCCCTCTTTACTCTTTAATCTCTTGTCTTTCCCCCTACTTTTCTATAATGGAGCTTTAAAATCATGGCCTGTCTCTTTTTATCTAAACCTGCCATGTTGGTGAAATGGAACAGGCCTCGGTATCTCCAGCCACCGGAAGGACCCAGGACTTCCCTGCCTGGCCAGGCTTCCTCCGCAGGTGCTGGGGCCTCTGCCCYGCAGGATCAAGACCGGACCAAAGACTCTCCTGTCCAGCTGGGCTCCCTACACGGGTACACGGGTACACTGGCCCCACCCACTATTTCGTACAAGCCACCACGTCCAGCAAAAATAAATAAATATGCTAATTGCATTTGTAACAACAAAAAATTGTGAGTATTGCATGTATGTTTATGCACTTGCAAATCATAAACGAAGTCTCCTTAATTCAATACTATAAGACGGAAGATTGCGTCTTCAATGGGAGATTTTGGGCAAATCTGTAAATGCAGTATCAGTCCATTCCTTGTCACATGGAGAGTTCCTTAGCATGCATGAGGTAGCTGTAGCACTTATTAAATGCAAGGGCAATATTCAAAGACAAATAATATGAGAGGAGAGTTAAACGTACAGACCTCAAAACAATGAATGAGCCGTATTACTGAAAAGACCTTTCCATCAGGGACGACAGATACATTACTCATAAGTGSTCTAAGGTGACAGTCAGGAAAATATACCTGGCTTCTAYCTTACTATCTGCATCAGAACAAGATGGTCTCAGCCAATAACACTTGCCCCAAAGCCTTACTATGTGAACTCAATTCCTGGGCTCCACATAGTGGAAAGAGGTACCTCTTTCACAAGATACCCTCTAATTTACATGTGCACACACATGTGCATCAGCACACACACACACACACACACACACAACACAGCACATTCAAAAACGTTTTAGGGCTGGAGAGATGGCTCAGTGGTTAAGAGCACTGACCGCTCTTCCAGAGGTCCTAAGTTCAATTCCCAGCAACCACATGGTGGCTCACAACCATCTGTAATAAGATCTGCTGCCCTTTTCTGGGGTGTCTGAAGACAGCTATAATGTACTCACATAAATAAAATAAGTAAATAAATCTTTAAAAAGAAAAGCAAAGAAAAACTTTTTAGACAGGTCTAGGATGGGAAAAATGGCTATTTAAGCCTGATGATCTGAATTCAATCCCCAGAGCCTGTATAAAGATGGGAGGAGAGAAATAACTCCACGAGGTTGCCCCCTGACAGCCACAAGCACACAGTGGCATGTGGATGCCACTGCTACATGTTTTCAAAAAGAATTATATGTAAATTCATAAAAGGTGCTGAAACAATTGTAGACATTTTCACAACCTTAGCTTTGTGAAAACATCCTGTTAATCCACATCCTAAGAGCGAGCGCATTTGGGTTCCAGGAAGTTTAAAAGTTTGGATCAGTAGAATAACACTAAGAACAAAGTTGGAAGATGAAGGCCAGAAGTAGAAAACAAAGGTTTGCGTCCAGGCCCTTTGCCAGCCAGCCACTTGGTTCAGGCCCCCRACAGGCCCTGCACCCTAGCTGTGCACACCCGGGCAGACAGCTGCACGGGGTGGGGAAACATGAAGCCAGACAGAAATACCAGACAGAGGAGCCCGAGCCGGCAGGCTCCTGAGGAGTCATACCATTCACCCTTCAACTGCCCTCTCCACTGTGTGAGGAGCTGATGTGACCACGGCAGCTCTCTCCTGCTTCCTGGCTCCCTCCACATCTCTCTGGCTCATCCTTAGTTGCCCCTACAAGATACAACACAAGAACCCAAAGCAGAGTAGGACTTCAGAGTTTATGAGTCTGGAAACATAGCTATTAGATGTTTCAAATCTACCTTTGCAGCAACTAAAGACAACTCTTCAAACCCCTGCAAGAGAATCTTGAAGTCACTATCCAGCCTTTATTGACTTCTGTTCCTGACTCGCTATCTTTTTTCTTTAAAATAGGGTCTCCTGTACCTCGGGTGGTATTGACCTTCCTGCATTATCCCCCCCCCCCCAAGTGCTGGTGGCACAGGTTAGAATTGTCAGAAGCTTAATTGTTTGAGACAGGGTCTCATTATGCGGCTCTGGCTGTCCTGGAACTCATGAGATAGATCAAAGACACAGATTTGTCTGTCTCTGCCTCCCCAGTGCTGGGATTAAAAGTAGGTGCCATTTTGCCCAGCTGATGTTTGTTTTAAAATTTAATTTCCTAGCCGGGCTGTGGTGGCGTATGCCTTTAATCCCAGCACTTGGGAGGCAAAGGCAGGCGGATTTCTGAGTTTGGGGCCAGCCTGGACTACAGAGTGAGTTCCAGGACAGCCAGGGCTACACAGAGAAACCCTGTCTCAGAAAACAAAAAATTAATTTCCTTACTTATTCTGAGTGTGTGTGCACAAATGCCACAGTGCCCATGTGAAGCTCAGAGAGCAACCCGACGGATGACCTTCTACATAGACCAAGGGATAGGACTCAGGTCGCCAGGCTGAAGTAGACATGAGGTGTGCCTAACCACTGAGCCATCCCTCCAGCTCCCTATTTTGCTTAAAAATTATTTATTTAATGTATATGAGTACACTGTAGCTGTCTTCAGACACCCCAGAAGAGGCTGTCAGGTCTCATTACAGATGGTCGTGAGCCACCATGTGGTTGCTGGGATTTGAACTCAGGACCTTCAAAAGAACAGTCAGTGCTCTTAACGGCTGAGCCATCTCTCCAGCCCAATATTTTGCTTTTTTAAGAAAGGCAGATGGGCGGTGGCTCACCATCTGCCTGCCTCTGCCTCTCTGGTGCTGGGATTGCTGGGGTGCACCACCACCCCTGCTCTTGCCTCTTCTTCAGTACCACGTTTAAATTCTTCAAGGTGGCCCCTTCCTTTAAGATGACCTTTGGTGTCTTAAATGACAGGGAAGACACTGTCTGTATTTTTAGGATTTGAGAGGTAGAGGGAGGATTCTGAGCTTTAGGCTAGCCAGAATAATTAATAATAATAATAACAATAATAACATAATAATTAATAATAACATTGGGAATTCCAAGCCAGTACAGGCTACTATTGGCCCGCTATTACAAACAAGTAAGTTAGTCTTCTTTTTCAAGATACCTGAGTCGCTGTCTTCTCAGCCAGTGGAGCCCCAGGCCCTTCCCTGGGTATGACTGACTCCATCCAGTTCCCGGGCATTCTGTCCCTTACTGAAAATTTGTCACAGCTTCCCTCTTGCATTCCACTTCGATGACAGATCGGCTGCCCACAGCTCTCCGCCTCACGTACAGAACGTTCCATATTGACTGATGGGCTGTCCAGAGCGAGCTGGCCACACCCAAGGGCAGGGACTCCTGTCCCTGAGAATGCCTTTCCTCTTGTTCTTAAGCTTCTCCTCTTGTTAATACTATTGTAATGGCTAAACTGCTTTAGTTTTGACCCCATCGAAAATTATAATCACCTGAAATAAGTAGACAAGTCTCAAAGAATTATAACATATACACACACATAAGAGTCAAGTATGTGGAGACAGGGAGTGTAGCTCAGTGGGCAGAGCGCTTGCCCCGCATGCATGATGGGATGAGTTCGAAGCCTAGCAGAACCTCAATAGAGCCAAGTGGAAATGCAGGTTCGTAGTCCCAAGGCCCAGCAAGTGGATACAGAAGGATCAAGAGTTCAAGGCCACTCTTGGCATATCAAGTTTCAGGCCAGCTTTTTTTTTTTTTTTTTTTTTTTTTCCTTTTTGGAGGGGCGGAAGGTGGGGCGTGCAGGGGCTTTTGAGACAGACTCTCACTATGAGCCGCGGCTGTCCTGGAACTCACTCATTGTGAAGAAAGGCTGACCTCGAACTCAACGAAGATCCTCCTGCCTGTCTCCCAAGTGCTGGGACTAAAAACCGTGGGGGCACCACGAAGATTTAAAAAAAAAAACAAAAACAAAAATGAAACCGCGGGTGGTTGAGCGCGCCTTTAATCCCAGCGGCAAAGGCAGGAGGATCTCTGTGAGTTCAAGGCTAGCCTGGCCTACAAAATTAGCTCTAGGACAGAAAGAAATGTTACACAGGAAAAAGCCCTGTCTCAAACAACAAATAAAATAAGAAAATAAAAATATCAAACATGAAAAAGCCGAAGAAGGAACTTTTTTTCTGTCTAATGTGTCCGTGCTTAGCTTCACCTTTCTTCGTGATGTGGATTTGTGTATAGCGTTCAACTCCTGCGATCAGGTTCCTCACTTGGAGAGCAGTAATAGCAACAATAATATTTTCTTGAGACAGGGTCTCCTGTAGCTCACAGCGGGCCTTAAATTAGCTGAGGAGACCCACGAATTACCGATCCTCCGCCTCCACCCCTTGGGAGCCGAGATTCCAAGGATGCAACACCCGCCCGGTTTCCACCGCGCTGAGTATCAAACGCAGGGATCCACCAGGCTGGGTAAGCACTCTTAGGTCCTCAGCCTGCCAAAACCTTCTTTACTGGGCCGTTTTCATGCAGAAGAGGATTTTCCCACGTAAACAAGCTCCCGGGTGCCCCTCCTGCTGGGGGCTGGTTGGGCTGCATCATGACGTCACCCACCGAGGACAAAGCCCCAGCGGAAGTGACTTTAGCAAGTGAGTGAGACCAATGCCCTTAGAAAGCCCCCCCCCGAGTAAACACAAAGACGCCCCCTCATCTCCTCTGAGCACAAAGGCCCAGCTGCAGACCGACGGGGAAAGTTTTTGCTGAGCTCCTCAGAGAATGGAAAAGGTGACAAACAGAGAAAGGAAACCAAAAGAAGTGAGAGAGAGAGAGAAAAAAAATCGGGGGGAGGTGACAGCAGGGGTGGGGGTTGGGAGAAGGAAACCAAAAGAAAGCATTAGACCTCCAGCTAATAAACAGAGCAGTAGGCTGGACAGAGGACTGGGACGGGGTTAGCTGTTTACCACTATGAGGTAACTGTGTAGCCCAGGCTGGCCTTGAATTTGGGATCTTTTTGCCCCCACTTCCTTAGGCGCTACATTGATAGCAACTACCACCGTGCTTGATCAACGTTTTTTTTTTTAATTACGAGGGTGGGGGTGGGGCAACACCCCACGTTCAGTGATTGGTTCCCACCCTCCACCAAATGTATCCTCAGAATCGAACTTAAGTCATTCGACTCAGTGACAGGCCCCTCTTTTCCCGCTGAGTCCCTAACTTTGTTTTTTGGTTGGTTGGTTTTGAGACAGTTTCATTGTGTAGCCCTGGCTATCCTGGATCTTACCCTGTAGACTAGGCTGGCCTCTTAACACATAGAGATCCTCCTGCCTCTGCCCCTAGAGTGCTGGGCTTAAAGCCACCAGCCACCACAGCTAGGGTCCTAACT
>BDUI01034293.1:16887-26888 GCA_002335545.1 Apodemus speciosus | reverse complement strand
TTCTGGTGCTGTGTCCCCTCGATCATTTCATTAGGCCTGTCTGAGATACATGTGGCTTATACTGTATTAAAATCTCATGCAATGGTCCACATTTAGTTAGAACAGATCTATACATCCTTGTCCCCTTCCTTCCCCCTTTTCCTCTATCTTCTCACATCATCGTCATTTGATTACCTCTGTGACTTCGGATGTGGGAGGATCCCACTTATCATTGTCTGATTTCTGAGCCTGCACATTTATTTGGTTAGGCCACGCTGATCTCCGGCTCGTTGATTTTTGTTCCACCTTCTCACTCTTCTCTTTACTGTAACGTCATTGTCATTTCTATGTCACCTTTTGTGTGTTCAAGCTTATGAATATGGCATTTAAAACTACACAGTGTTCCATTCTTCACTGTTTCTACTAAATCTGTATGCTCTGGAATTTTCTTTATGTGTCTTAAATAAATATACATACCCCTATAAATTACATCTTCCTATTTACTCTCATTTAACTTATTCCAGGCAGCAGGCTAAATGATATGTACACTGTAGTATGCTTTTCAGCAGAACTCCCCCCCTTTTTTTAGCAAGTACAATAATTCACATAGATGATCTCACCAAGACACATAAAGCAGCACTAGTGTGTGTCAGAGGATACCCTACAACAGTGGTTTTCAACCTTTCTAATGCTGTGACCCTTTAATACAGTTKTGCATGTTATAGTGAYCCCCAACCATAAAAGTATTTTCATTGCTACTTTATAACTGCAATTTTAGTACTGTTATAAATTGTAATGTAAATAATTGTGTTTCTGATGGTYTTCGATTATCCCTGTGAAAAGGTCATTCAATCCCCAGAGGAATTGCAACCCACAGGTTGAGAAGCACTTAAAGACTACATTAACTTTGGTAGTTCCAACTCACAGTGAAGTCTCCTGGATTTCCTTTGTCTGTGCTAGTACTGGACCCCTGTATGTGTGATCATTTGCTTCTGTCTGACTCCTTCCTTAGACAGGCAGAGTTATTAGGGTTGCCTTCCTAGTTGGATGATATTTATAGCTAGATCTATCCCAGTATTTGAAAACATGGCAGGGATGGTGCCGGGTTTTTGTTGTTGAGGATCTTGGTCCAAGTTCTGTGAACTTTAAATCAAGATGGTGGAAAGAATGACAAGATTGCCATATCATGGGAGGTCATATATCAAAGCAGAGGGAGTCGGAGAGCTTGTTTCCAGAAGCCATGTAGTAAATAGCAGTCTCTCTGAAGTCAGGAATGGTGGTGTGCTAGTAATGCTAACCCAATCAGCCTCCATTTGCACGGCTTTGAAAAAGTTATCAATTTCTTTGAGTCTCAGTTTTGCAATTCCCTAAAATGGGACTCAGCAAAGTATAAGCTTTCTCTAGGAGTCTAGGAAAAGAGTGAGACTGCTCAGGCAGCATGCACCTGCCATACATAAATGCTATCTTGCAGGTTTTCCTGGGTTGAACATTCAGGTCACATAAAATCACACTCAGCTTTACCTACATATCTTTTTCAGATTTACCAAGTGTGCTCTTCAGCCTTCTTAATGGTTTTGCACCCCCATAAACCTATGTGGCTTCAAGTAAATCTTTTCTCTCTTCTTCGGGACCAATCTGACTTCATTTCTTCATTTATCGTAAACATCTTTATGTCACCCAACCCTTCAAAACTATCCATTTTATGCTTCACAGTAGTCATAAGCAAGCTATAAGACAATTGGGCAGCTATTCATTTTACAACAACATTTTTTTTTTAAAAAAAAAGTCAAGTAGAATTCTTTTGTTTCCTTTTTTTTTTCTAAAATTGGTCTTCACCTTGTAATTTATTTTACCCTATCAGGGCAGACAGAATTTCAGGTTGAGATTGTTAATGAACACACAGCAGTTGAGATAGGCTGTGGAGGAAAACCATCCCTTGTTTGTTAGGAGGAGTCTCAGCATTCTAAGGAATAAATCTAARTGCAGCKMCTGAATGTATGTAAAAACTACGCTCTGCCTTTCTTTTTCACAATCATGACTGTTGTCACCTCTTGCTGTCCCTTTGTAACTATACTAGGCATCTGACTCAGTCTCCCTSTACACAATAACCAGACTACTTCTTTCAAAATCCTATGCTGGTTAGTATTTGCTTATGACCCTTGGGCAGTTTTCCATTCTACTTGGAATACCATCTGAGATCTAAACTCTGAAGTAAAGACCCTGTATCATGATGATCTGCATCCTGCTGTCTTCCCTAACATCTACTCTGATTTTCCTTGTATTCTAGACAGACTAGTTGATGACACACTTCATGAACACAGCTAGCATATCCTTTCTTCAGAGCTTGGGATCTCTCTAATACTTCCCATGCATGGTTCTTTCTGCGCCTTCCTTTACCAATAGCTGCTGTGCTAYCTGGTTCCTTCTCACCWTATATCTCTCATATTGTCTTAAACAGTCAAAATTTTTCTCCTTTTGTATTRACAACTATGTGTTACATTAGGAAGTATATGAATATTCCAAAAGAATATACCCTAAGATTGTTTTCCTATGCTTGTTTGTTGTCTTTTTCTCTCAAATAGATTCTTCGTAGTTATAAACCCAATACATACAATGCATTTAACAAATGCTGGATGAATATATAACCATCTGAAATCACTGTAGCATCTACAGTTTATGTCTTTGGAATTGATGGTACGTAAAAGGGCCTCTATCATACTGATCTTCATAAAATGCTCCCCCGCCCTACAGGCAGATTGACTGACACACATCACATCAAACTAATGTCATCAAAACATTACTTAAATAATTCAGGACCAGTATGATGATGACTCTGTTGCCACCACTGGACCTGGATGCTGGAAAAGATGGAAAAGAGTGCATATATTAGATAGGCATCACACTTTTGAGATTTTGTTGACCTGGGGAGATAACTCAGGTGGTAAAGTACTTGCTTGCAAGCATGAAGACCTGGGTTCAGTGCCCCCACACCCATGTAAAAGGCCGGGTRTTGTGCTACATACCTGTCATCGCTGTGCTGGAGAGACAAAGGCAAAAGTTTCCCTGGGCACTTGTTGGGCAGCTATTTTTGATGAATCAATGAACTCCAGTTTTAAGCAAAGTTTGTCTCTTAAAAGAAAGTGGAAATGATAGAGAAAGCCACTAGTTTTTGCCTTCTTATATCCACAGATATCTGGGTGTTCTCTGGCATATTCCCAAGAGCACACACACATTTGGGGAGTTAGCATTTCATGATCAAAATTCTGTACACACCTTCTTCTTGGAGACTCTGGAAGATCTGTAATACAAACGCAAGGCTGCTTGGTTGCATTCATTGTCCATGATACCATCTTGTCTGCAGACTCTGTTTTTCCCCCCGGAACATTTATTAACATGCCTAACAGAAGCAGCCTCAGAAACACAACTTAGAAATGCTCCATTACCCTGCACAGGCCATCAGAAAGCCTAAACACGATGGTTTGACTCTTTCGTTGTGTTTTTCCTCTCCCTGCTGCCAAGGTGGCATGGGCCTCCTGGCCCAGAGTGAGAACACCTGGCTTCTTTCTGCTTCATTAGGCTCCACGTCCAGTGTGCGGTGCCCAGTAGTTTCCAGCAGATGGAATGGGTAGCTGAGAACTGGTGTCATGGAATTGAGCACATGGCTAAAATCAGCTCCAGTGTGTTTCTGTAGCTTAGGTTTCCTCCTAAGAGGCCTGGTAGTTGCTAAGCTGCAACATCGCTCATCAGTCTGGGAAGGCTATTGGAGAAGGGGCTTAACTGTTGCCTTCATATTTGTGACATGGTTTTATGAAGTAGCTGTTAAGTAGTCACTCCCCAGTGTCCTGCAGGCTGTGGAAAGGAGGGGTTGGCATTCAAATAAAGCAGAGGAGAGGTCCAAATTGGAGCAAGAGCTTCTTGAGGCTCCTGAAGCTTAGAAGATGCTTTTTAAAAATAAAATTGCAAAGTTAATTCTCTACTGTTTTACAGGATGGCATTTATTAAGTAAGTAAGTCTGCATAGTTTCTGATTTTCATCTGTGAATTTGCATTAATAATACCAGGCTCACATGCAGGTGGGAAATGACATCCAAGAGAAACTTGGCCCATGACTGGTCAGATTATCAACCCTTAGAATAAATGATCAGGGTATTCTCTGCCACTTGGATATACACTTAGCATTAGAAGCTTACAAATTCACTCCTTATTTCTCGACCACAACCTCTATCTTATTTGGCACATTCTTATACCTAACTGGGATTCCTGCAGCACCCTCTTTTCTAACCTTATCATTCACAAATCTAACTTCTACCATGATAGCTAAAATGATCTTTTGAGAACACACTATATTTGGCCACATCACGTCTCTACCTAAAGCAATTTCCTTATTCCCTGCATTGAGGGACTAAAGCAATTTCCTTATTCCCTGCATTGAGGACTGATTTAGGTCTTTGTATGAATTTTTCTTGAGCATGAGTACATAACAAAAGGTAAGCCCATATACTTAAATGACCTAAATTATAAGGTCTCAATTTCTCATTCTACCTTTTAAAAGCATTTCACTGATAAGATGCCTCAGCCCCATAAAGGCACTTGCCAACAAGCTTGACAGCCCTCATTCCATCATCAGAACCTACAAGTTGTCCTCTAACATCTATATGTGAACCATAGCTGCCATGACATTTGTGTGTGTAAACACACATACACACACACACCATTTTGTTTTATAGTTKATTTGAGTTTGACTGCAAATCTTCAGATAATAATCTTCAGATATGTCCCAAGGACTATAACTATGATACATGGAAGGCAGTGGTATCTCGTCAAAGTATTTATGTAGAATCAAGCCATGTAAAATGAAACACTTAGCACAGTAGCATATAGATGCACACTTGATATGTGTTCTGCAGTTTTGTCATTTGTTTTGCTGTTCATATTACTTTATTTTAGTAATATTGTAGTCAGCTCAATTGCCAATGAGTCAGAGGCAGCCCCGGTTCCTACTGTTAGAAGTCCCATAAGAATATTAAGTTATAAAATCATAACATATATGTGAAGGATCTAGATCAGATCCACACAGGCTTCCTGATTGTGAGTATTTGAATATATGTAAATATACCCCCTCGCTACATGGGGATATATTTACATATATTCAAAATCAAGAACCTAGAAGATGAAACACAGTTTAATAGAGTTTAAGGCTATCTTTGCTTCTTCCAGAAACTGATAGGAAAGACCCATGGCCAAACATTAKGCAGAGCTTGGGGAATCCAGAGGAAGAGGGAAAGGAAGGTTTCTAGATGCCCAGTGKTCAAGACACCATGAGAACATGGGTCACAGAACTAACTAACCAGGGCTCACAGGGGATTCCAGATTCTGAACTGACAATCAGGAAGCCTGTGTGGATCTGATCTAGGTCCTTTGCATATATGTTATGATTTTATTACTTGGTGTTCTTATTGGACTCCTAACAGTAGGAACAGGGGCTGCCTCTGACTCTTTAGTCTGTATTTCGGATCCCTTTATTCTTACTAGATTGTCTTGTCTTGCCTTTATATGAGGGTAAATGTCTTGACCATTGTAACAAGTTATAATGTGTTTGATTAATAACCATGGGAGATAAGCTCTTTTCTGAAGGGAAACAGGAAGAGTGGATTTGGGTGAGTTGGGAGGTCAGGGAGTACTSAGAAAGACCAGCCCTTCTTCCCCTTCAAATTTTCACTTGAGAGTTTTCTCTGTGATGCACATCCTCATCTCATGACCCTTCTAAGGGAGCCAGTGTTGTCTGTAGTCCCTCAGTCATGGGACATTTCTTCATTATTGACTTTATCCTCATTGTCCATTCTAATATCAGGTGGGCACATGTGTCACCTTCTTCAATTTTTATGGTCCTATGAAGGAAAGCACAGTCTTTTATACTCTCAGTGGCATAATTGCATAGCAAAGAATATGCCTRGGATATCACTTTATGGCATGTGAAGCTGGATGAATAGAAAGAAAGCTGGATAGACAGATTAATGGGTGAAGAAATGATTGAGTTATTAGGAAAACTCATGGAATGCAAAGATTACAAAGAATCTATTGAGAATTTAATATATTTTAGACATAATGCCATCATACATTATCTCATTTAAAAACACACAGAAAGCACATGCGTGTTATCCCCACTTAACAAAGCAAGAAATCCAAGTTGACAATCTTTAAGTGATTTGTCAGAGATTACCCAACCAATAAACTGTAGGGCTGTGAATTCATTGCACACATTTAAATTACAAGATGACTCGAGTTCTGCTCTTAGCTACACTGGCTATGATCTTTGAGCTGTGAAATTATGTCAACTTTGTCTAGTAACTACAAGAAAGTATGTGTAGTTTCCCTTGCATTGGCACATTTTATTCTGTGTTAGCAGAGCTGCTGAGAGAGTGTTAGGAGCTACAATGTTCTATAAGGAGAGACATATTCTTTTTAAAGACAGCATAGATCCAGGGATTCCCCCAGTCAGGGCTTTTATGACTCTAAAGAGTTCAGAGATGATGATACTAGTCCTGCTTTGTATATTTTAAGGTATTTGCTCAACTTTTTCAGGATACTCTACATGTATAAATTGTGTCACTAATATCTCTGTCCATCAAGAGTAATCATTTACTAAAGGAAGCCTAGTATCAGATATACATAGCCATAGTGATTACATGGTGGTATTAGAGGTTGGTGTGAAACATTTTCTAACATAGAATGATTAAGGAAGGCTTCACAGAGAAAGAGACACTCAGAAATTGTCATAATATTAACCAGGGAGTAGGTCAGGAAGCCATTTCTGGAAAGAAAGTAAAAGGAATCTGTACATTACATGGGAGGGGATGCATAGCATTGTGGGAACACCTGGAAGGAATCTGAGCCAAACAGATGCTGGAGGCATAAGGTGCCTTCTCTTCCACCAGGATCATGTCCTAAAGTTTACTCCCATGCTTCCCAGCCTTATARTATAGAGTACATGAAAATTCTGTTTCCTTCCATTTTCTTTGAATATAACCTCCAGTGTGGTCTATTATCATGGTTGAATTGTCCCTGGGRTACAGACTTATGTTAAGACACATATATTCTTCCTTTTTATTACTAAGTAAGTATAAATTATTCAGTTGGTTGGAATAAAATAGCCAGAAACATTAATGACTTTAAATTAGTTGTCTTAATGAGTTGTAGCTCTTCTTATAAATATTGAACAAGCAGACCCAGGGTCTATCTTGTGTTGGTGGTTGTCATATTTTGAATGATCTTTTAGACTCTGTAGTAATCGTCCCTTCCTGCAAAGGATTCATCTGTATAGAACTAGGAAAACCATAAAGATATTGTCAAAGCTTGGAAAGAGTATTGATGATATTTATCTGACAAAACTTGAAAAGAAAATGTCCCCTTTGACAAAGGTGAGTTTGTCTATGCATCATCAAGATGAAGTTAGAGCTAAAATTCTAAATAATAAGTTAGAATGACAAGATGAGCCTTGGTTAYGTGGAGTCCATGCTGAAATCTGTCCTACTTTCCTTACCTTTGTGCCATTTCTGTATCTCTGTTTACCACTCTTCCTGAATTGCCAGCATCCTAAGCTTGGTTTTGTATCTAATTAGGAAACAAGAAAAGAGTCCTAATGCCCACCTTTTTTCATGAAGTCTTTTCAACTTTTTTTTCTAAATGAAAGTCATGGACTCTTCCTCGAACTTTTTATATCTTTCCTGATTTTCATGAGCTATTTGTCATGTATCGCCTTTTATTAGAGTAATTTATGGCCACTTCATATTTTTGTCTACCTTAATGAGAAGCATCAAGAACAGCAACTGTTTCCAGGCAGTGCTTGAGTTCCCACAGTCTAGCGACATTCCTATCGAACAGCAGATGCTCAATTAATGTTTGATAAATTATCACATTATTAATCAGTATGACTGCATAGTCTGTGATAAGAGCTCCGCCTCTCCATGCTGTAATGTTCCCATTTTGGACACTGTGATACTGAAGTTTCTCCATCCTTAGAAATGTGGATTTGTTTTCCAACTTCATCACTAACTTGCATAACTTTGAAAAGGAATTGTACACAAAGTCTCTATTATCTAATGTGCTAATCATAMAATCACTTGATCCCTTATAGAAAGGTTGGGAGAATTAGTACTCAGGGATCCAAACTGAACATAGTAAGTACCTAATAAATCTGTGTTGTGGGTAATTTAGAAAGCAAAGGTGATGGGTTAGATAACTTCCTCCAATCTCTTTCAACTCAAATTGCCTTTGATTTTAAATGTGATTGGAAAGCACTGCTATTGACTAGACTTCRGAGTTGAAATAAACCTCTCATTAGAAGCTAAGCCTGCCTTGTTTGCAGTGGGTATATGGCAGAGTTGCTGACTATCCTCAGAATTTCATTTCTGGAATTGGCAAATGTGGTGCATGCAGCTGTGAATTAGTTGCACCCTGGAATCAGAACCTCAGAACTTAAAAATAAATGAATGTTTTGCATCTTTAATGATGAAACCTTCTCACCAGGTCTCTGGGTTTTCCCCTGTTGRCTGTAGATGTCAATCTGAGTGTACAGCCAGCACCTCTACCATCTGGGTGATCCCCATTTGTGTTTGAATCAAGTGTAAGGGAGTTAGACAGAAGTCACAGCACACAGCAACCTCTATAAATCTTTGCAGGTATGTCTCTCAAAGAAGTTTGCTTTCCTGAAAGTGTATGTCACCTCCAGGCAATTTTGCTTGTCCATCTGAAATGTGTCAGGGAGCTCTCAGTCAGTTCCACACAGTCTGCCTATTGAAAGGCAATTACAGGAGAGGTTAGGAGGAGGCTCAAGACCAGACCTTGGGGAAAGCGAAATTCAGGACTCTAGGGCATGTCCTTCGTCGGAACTAGATGATATTATATCACTTAGTTTTTTTCATATAATAAAATACCCTGAAACTCGGTGTCCTTAATCARAAGCCTTATTTATTACTTACTTCAAGTAAAGTATTGGGGCTTGTCTATGSTGGATGGGCCAGGTCTGAACAGGGCAGGACCAACTGATGTTACTTCACCAAGGTCTCCAGACCTGTTCACATGCTATAGGGTTCCATAAATGCATCTCAAAGTTTTCTTATCCAACGTGCTTTTGGGTGTAGAAACTACAAGAGGAGATTCTTATTTCTGTCAGAATTGAGCAGAGCTAAGAATGAGATTCAAGTTCCAGAACCTTCCCTTTAAATTGCCTCTTTCCATGGCATTTGAATGAGTAGGCCACCTGACCCACATTAGTCCTGTCTGTTGCAGAATTTTGATAAAGCACATAGTTAGATGTTAGTAGCTATTTCTTGTTTTGAATTCAGTGGTAATCAAATGTGTAAATTGGTGAGACTATAACAGAGAGTAGTTTTGCATTCTYCTATGTTTGAAGTAGACACAGTTAAACATATTGAGGCAATGTCATGGAATGCCTGAGACATTAGCCATTTTCAAGCTGTGCACCAAATAGCAAGGCATGAGGAGTTGTTGCTGAGTGTTTGGGGCTGTTCTACCAAGGTATTGTCTCACTGTACTTATATATTAGGCATCACTATTTTTGAAAAACTCTTAATCCTAAATTTACATGCATATATATTATAAATGTCATATTTATATATCAGTGTGATGGATTGACTATGAACTCTCTCCAATGGACCCAAGGATTTGAACATTTAGTCTCCCACTGGTGGCTCTGTTTGTGATGTTGTGGGAATTTAAGGAAGTGAGACCTAGCTGGCTGGGCAAACTGAATGTCTGAGGACTGGGAGGTGGATCAAGCCATGGGGCTTATAGTCCAGTCTTGCAACTAACTTCAGTCTCTCTTCCTATTCCTTGTTTCACACATATGTCAGCCTCACGCCACTGCTGCCATGCATTCCTCACTATCATGAGAAGTACCCACACTCCATGAAGCAAAATAAATATTTCTCCCCTTAAATTACTAGTAAGTAACTAATACTCAAATCTGCTTCTAAAAGTTATAGCTGTCATTGCTATCATAAA
>BDUI01034237.1:0-14857 GCA_002335545.1 Apodemus speciosus | reverse complement strand
TGGGGGGGGGGGCGGGGAACCAGGAAAAGGGAAATGAAATGTAAATAAAGAATATATCCAAAAAAAAAAAGACTTGCCCATAGGCCAGTCTGATGGAGGTTTTTTCTCAATTGAGGTTAGATTCTTCTATAAATAGCCTTGTAACCAAGGTAAAGTTCAAGGAAGTTATGTAAAATTATAAAGTTTCATTTTCTTTACAAATAAGGAGGTTGATCATTTTTAATATACCTGTTGGAGCCATTTTTTTGAGAAATGTCTAAATATTTGGAGCTGAGCATAGCGACATCACAGCACTCTGTAAACTGAGCCAGGATTGTGACTTTTAAGACTCTGAAGCCTTCATAGCAAGATCCTGTCTCAAATACAGAAAAAGATGGACATAGGAAGAAGAAAACGAAGAGGGGAAGAGGAAGAAGTGGAAGGGGATAGAGAGGGAAATTGGGTTAACTGTCATTTTAAAAATCAGCTTACTATTGTTTTTTGCTGCTGAGTGATTGAAATTCCTCATATATTACACATATTAGTTGCTTATCAGCTATTTATTTTCCAAATTTTTTCCTTTCTGTCGATTTTCTTATCACTGTATTGATTATTTCTTTTGCTGTAGAGAAATAGTTTCACTTTGCTCTAGTTCACCCCTTTTGTTTTGTTTTGTTTTTAATTTTGTCTTTTACCATTTTGGGGGCCTTGCCTAAAAACAATTTCCTTGCTGAARTATCCTGAGGTATTTGTCCCATGTTGTCTTCTAATAATTTTATTGTGGTAAGGAAACCATTATGTTAATTGATATATTCTAGGTAGAGAAAGACAAATTTCATATGACCTTACTTCTGTGTGGAATATGAAAAAGTTGATGTTACCAAGGCTGAGAATAAAAGTTGTTGCTAGAGGAAGAGTTTTGGGGGAAGGTTGATTAGTGATTATTAAATTACAGTTAGATGAACAAGAAGCTTTCAGGTACTATTGCATAGCATAGTAACCATAGATAAATATTTATTAGAGACATTTTAAAAAGTTAGAAATGATTAGTGTTTCATCAACAAAGAAATGATAAAGTGTAAAGTTTTTTAATGTGATTAATACTGTCAGGTGTACGTATGTATTTATTTAACATGTAACATATATATATGACTTACAGTTTTATTTAAGTTAAATATTTTAAATTCTTCCATGTTTTTTCATTTTCTTTTTTCAATTGGTTACTTTATTTATTTACCTTTCAAATGTTATTTCCCTTCCCAGTTTCTCCACAAACCCCTTATCCCCCCTGCTTCTATGAGGGTGCTTCCCTACTTGCCCACCCACTCCTACCTCAGCGCCCTAGCATTTCCCCTACCCTGGGTCATTGAGCCTCCACAGGACCAAGGGACTCCCTTCCCAGTGATGCCCGATAAAGCAGTCCTATGCTACATATCCAGCTGGAGCCATGGGTTCCCCCCATGTGTACTCTTTGGTTGGTAGTTTAGTTCCTGGGAGTTCTGGGGGGGGGGTGTCTGATTGGTTGTTATTGTTGTTCTTCCTATGGGGTTGCAAAACCCTTCAGCTCCTTGAGTCCTTGCCCTAACTCCTCCATTGGTGTCCCCTGGCTCAATCTGGTGCTTGGCTGCATGCTTCTGCATCTGTATTGGTCAGGCTGTAGCAGAGCCTCTCAGGGGACAGCTATGCCAGGTTCCTATCAGCAAGCACTTCTTGTCATCAGCAATAGTGTCTGGGTTTGGTGTCTGCAGATGGGATGGATCCGTAAGTGGGGCAGTCTCTGGATGGCCTTTCCTTCAGTCTCTGCTCCACTCTTTGTCCATGCATTTCCTTTTGACAGGAGGAATTCTGGATTAATATTTTTGAGGTAGGTGGGTGGCGCCCATCCCTCAACCATGGGATGATGTCTACTGGACATGTTCTCTACAGGTTCTCTCTCTCCTTTGTTGGTTATTTTGGTTAAGGTCATACCTGTTGGGTCCTGGGAACCTCTTGGGTCCCTGACATCTGGGACTTTCTAGTGGCTACCCCCAGTTCCTCTTCCCCTACTGCTACACACATCCTTTCAAAATCCTCACCCTCTGTACTTCTCTCCCATCTGAACTGGACCCCGTTTATCCCTCCCCAGCCCTTCTTTCTCCCAGATCCCTCTCTCCCTTTACTTACGGAGATTATTTTCATCCCCCTTCTGAGTAGGACTTTGGTGTGGTCTTTCTTCTTGGGTTTCATATGGTCTGTGAGTTTTAAATTCTTTTCATGTTTTTAGGGAACAAAAAAAAGCATTCTATAGAAAAGAGTTTGTGTTTGTGTATATGACATTCATTGCTTTTAACTTCCCAAACGACCTTTTGGAGGTACTTAAGTGTATCTCAATTTGAGAAAGAATTTTTTTCTCCCTATCTTATAATCCTGTAAGGAACTGTCTAAATACTTGATTTCAAAAATTACAAAATTTGTATATACATACCTTTTGTTTCTAAGTACATAAAGTTGTGGAATATTTTTATTCTCACTTGAAGTCAATCCATTGTCTTTCTCCCTCCTCTATGCTACTTCTGGCATGTTTAAATTTGGCTTGGTGGTTCTAGTTTGTCTTGTTCTACTTAAGTTCTTTAATAAATGAAACATTGTAATATAAATCTTTCCTTTACATTAGATCATGCTTTTAGTTATAGATCTTACTATGTGTATATAATTACATTAAAAGTTAGAAGAGACAGTGTGCCTTCAATTTTGGTTACAAAGCAAAATATTTTTAAGGACATTGCATTTAGAATGATACAAAATTGGCATTTATTATTATTATTAATTTATTTTTTACACTCCATATTTTATCTGCCCCCCAACCTCTGTCCACCCTCTGACTGTTCCACATCCTGTACCTCCTCCCCACCCCTGTCTCCCCGTGGATGTCCCCACCCCTCACTCTACCTGGACCTCCATGGAGCCTCCAGTCTCTTGAGGGTTAGGTGCATCATCTCTGAAAGAGCACAGACGCGGAAGTTCTCTACTGTATGTGTTTGGGGGGCCTCATATCAGCACCAGCTGTATGTTGCCTGTTTGGTGGTTCAGTGTTTGAGAGGTCTTGGGGGATTTGATTAATTGAGACTGCTGGTCCTCCTATAGGATTGCCCTTCTCCTCAGCTTCTTTCAGCCTTCCTTATTCCAACAATAGGGATCAGCTGCTTCTGTCCATTGGTTGGGTGCAAATATCTGGATCTGACTCAGCTGCTTGTTTGGTCTTCCCAGGTGCTGTCATGATAGGTCCCTTTTTGTGAGTTCTCCATAGCCTCAGTAATACTATCAGGCCTTGGGACCTCCCCTTGAGCTGGATCCCACTTTGGGTCTTTTGCTGGACCTTCTTTTCCTCAGCCTTCTCTCCATTTCCATCCCTGCAGTTCTTTCAGAGATGGCATATTTTAAAGTTTCTATTTTTTTTTATCAAAGCACTGAAGTTGGATTATGTTCTAGTTACAACATAAAGTTCCATATGAAGAAATTACATAATAATAAGCTGTTACATTAAAAGATGTATTGCATTTTATATTGTGACATCAATAGATTTATGATGAGTGATAAAATATTTTAACTATCATCATAAAACACATTGATGATGTGTCAAGTAAATGATACTTTCAAAGAGATATCATCATATCTAGATGAATTATTAGATTGGCTTGTTGGCAATCGCTTATTCTAGCCAAATTTCAACTATTCATAGAGCTGTACATTGATAAGCATTTTACTTCATTTATTCTGTGAAGCAATTTTACATTAGGCAACCAAGTCAATAAAGAAGGTATCCAATATGGACAACTTAAAAATTATAACTAAATTATATTGGGACATTATACTAAATTCATCATAATTAATTCAAGCAATATTTCACTGTACTCAGAATTACTTTTCTTATTCTATTTATATGTATTTCGTTTGCTATGATGAAGCTATGACTGCTTATGAATGCTAATATGATATAAATGTCAGGTCATGAATACACATAAACAATATATCCTAGAAATATCCTAAGCAATACAAGAAGAGACTAATAACCTCTTCAACTTTTTCATAAATAAATAAATTATCTTAGCCACAGTTATTTTCAATTACTCATGTAAGTTTTAACAACATATTGGATATCTTAAAACTCACCAATTTGCATGTATAGTTCAATGATTTTTAATATACATACATGTTATTTTCATGTACCACAAGTAATACCAAAATGAAGAAATATCYTTAAAATATACCTATGGTCTTTTGTATCCTGTGTTTTCATTTGTGGCCCCAAATAACCACTGATCTGCTTTTTCTTTTTTTATATTAGTTTTGTTGTCTCTGAAATATAATATGCTATTTCGTTTATTGTTCATTTTACTTAACATATTTTAAAAAACAACCAGTTATATGTTTAAGTTTTTCATCAGTATTCTGAAAATGTATTATGTTGTATAGTTGTATCACATTTTATCTCTCTCTTGATTTTTTTGTCCTGGCAGGAAAGTTATACTTCTTTTCATATTTACCTAGTTTTACTTTAGATAAAGAATTTTATAATTTTTTATATTGTTTAATGCTGGGTTTTGCTTTATTTCTAAATGGTAGTGTTTTTCAGGAAGCTACATTAATTTGCAAATCATTTTAATCATTTCAAGATTTGTTTGTAAAGTTTTAAATTGTTCTGCAGTAGCCTTTAAATGGGATAATTTATCACTACGAATAACACGAAACTTCTGTTGTTTTTACTTAATGCCACACATTTTATGGGAGCTCTTCATTCTGACTAGTAGAATGTCAAGTTCATCATTGTCACTTTCTGGATAGTTTTTGGCTTCAAGTTCTGTAGTAATTAACTCTTTATTGCAAATTATTTTTCCTGAAATAGTAGTATTTCATTGTACTTTTGTTCAAACTTATATTCAGACAAAGAGAATGTATCTTCTGTAGATATTTATGAATATTTTCATTTATAGTGTTTTGTTTCATGTTCTCTCCACAGATTTTCACTATCTTGTCTTCATTAGTACCTGTTCCTATGTCTTTATGTTAGTAAGAATGCAAGGCTCCTTTGGATGTCTCTTTTTATTTGATGTGGTTTGTAGTGTGCCTCTAGTCAGAAAGCCTATTTGACGATAGGATTCATCTCATTTGTTTTTCTTTTGTCTATGAAGAGTCCTAGTGCTATATCGTTTCTCATCTAATATTCAAAACTTTGGTTTTAGTATTTGACGTAATTGTTAAAGGTATTCACAGCAAGTGGAAAAAATCCCATATGTAGTACTCTTTGTTATGCATTAACATATTTGATATAATAAAAAATATTTAAAGACAATTAAAGATGCATCTAGAATGTACCCCATTTTTTATTTGTTTACTCGTTTTCTTGATATCTCATTTTTTAAGTTCGTAACATTTTGAATATTAGCCTGTTATCAGTCATATAGTTGACAAAAACCCTTTTCCATTCTGTAGGCTGCTGCTTTGGCCCAATGAAAGTGTCCTTTGCTATATAGAACCTTTTCAATTTCTTCAGGTCCCATTAATTTTTCTTAGTGCATGGGCACTAACAGTATTCTATTCAGAAAATCTTTTCTCGTGCTGATTAGTTTAAGGCGATTCCTTACTTTCTCTTCTATCAGGTTCAGTGTATCTGGTTTTATGTTGAGCTCTTTCATCCATTTGGAGTTGAGTTTTGTATAGGGTGGTAAGTATAGATCTATTTTTGATTTTTCTACACAGAGGTGTCCTCTTTGACTAGCACCATTAGTTGAACATGCTGGCTTCTTTCAGTATATTTGTAGATTCTTTATCAAAAAACAGTTCTCCATATTTGTGTGGATTTATGTCTGCATTTTCAATTTAATTACATTCATCAATGAGTTTGTTACTATGTAAACACCAATGAGGTTTTATTATAGCAGCTTTGTAGTACAACTTGAAATTGGGAATGGTGGTACCACCACCAGTCCTATTTAGAATTCTTTTACCTATCCTGGTTTTTATTTTCTTGTGTGTGTGTGTGTGTGTGTGTGTGTGTGTGTGTGTGTGTGTGTGCGCGCGCGCACGCGCGCGCGCGTGTCTGCCTGTGCTTCTATATGAAGCTGAGAATTGTCTTTTTAATGTCTGTGAAGAATTCTGTTGGAATTTTGATAGGGAGTGCATTGAATCTCTTGCTTTTGGTAGAATGGCCATTATTATTTACTATGTTAGTCCAACCAGTCCATGAGCATGGATGATCTTTTCACCTGAAGAACTTTTCATCTTCTGATATCTTCTTCAATTTCTATCTTGAAAGACTTGAAATTCTTGTCATACAGGACTTTTATTTATTTGGTTAGAATTATACCAAGATATTTTCTATTATTTGTGACTACTGTGAAAGACATTGTTTTACTAATTTCTTTCTCATCCCGTTTATCACTTGTATATAGGGGAGTAACTTGTTTTTAATTTATTTTCTATCCAGCTACTTCAATGAAGGTGTATATAAGCTGTAAGAGATCCCTGGTAGAATTCTTGGGGTCAGTTTTGTATATTACCATATCATCTGCAAATAATGATACTTTGACTTCTTCCTTTCCAGTTTGTATTCCCTTGATCTTCTTTATTTGTCTTCTCTAACTCAGACTTCAAGTACTATATTGAATAGATATGAAGAGAGAGGACAGCCTTGTCTTAGTCTTGATTTAGGGGAATTGCTGTGAGTTTCTTTTCCTTTAAGTTGATGTTGGCTTTGGGATTGCTGGAAACTGCCTTTATTATGTTAAGGTATGTTCTTTGTATCCTTAATTTCTATAGAACTCTTAACCATAAAGTATGTTGGATTTTTCAAAGGCGTTTTACATCTAATGATATGATCACATAAGCTTTTTTTGTTTTTGTTTTTGTTTTTGTTTTGTATTTCAGTTTGTTTATATGGAGGAATACAGTTACTGATTTCTATGTTTAATCATGCCTGTGTATCTGGGATGAAGTCTACTTGATCATGGTGGATGAACATTCTTATTTGATTTTCAATTCATATTGCAAGCTTGTTTTTAAAACTTATTTATTTATTTATATCCCAGATTCTGCCCTCCTCCAGTTCTCCCCCTTATAGAATTCCTCCTCCCTCCCCCCTCCTCTTCTCTTCTGAGTGGGTGGGCCCCCACCCTTGTGCATCAAGTCTCTGTAGGCTTAGATACTTCCTCTCACTGAGGCCAGACAAGGCAGCCCTCTTGGGGAACAGATACCACAGTTAGGCTACAGCTTTAGGGGAAGCCTTTACTCTAGTTGTTTGGGGAGCCACATGGAGACAGATATGCATATCTGCTACATATATGCCAGGGGCCCTGTTCTAGCCCCTTTATGTTCTTTTGTTGGTGGCTCAGTCCCTGAAAGCTTCCTGGGTTCCAGGTTAGATGACTTTGTTGGTCTCTTTGTGGAGTTGCTATCCTCTTCATGGCCTTCAGTCCTTCCTCCCACTCTTCCATAAAATCTAACGACCTCTGTCCAGTGTTTGGCTGTGGGTATCTGCATCTGTTTCAGTCACCTGCTGGGTAGAGCCTCTCAGAGGACATTAGTTATGTTAGCCTCCTGTCTGTAAGCATTACAGAGTATCATTTGTAATATCAGGGAATTTTACATCCATGCTTATCCTGGAAATTGGTCTGTAATTCTCTTTATTGTGTCTTTATGTGGTTTGAGTTTATCAGAGTTACAAAGGCCTTGTGAAAGGAACTGAGTAGTGTTCTGCTCCATTGTGTTTATTATGTGGAATAATTTTCAAGAGTGTTGATGTTAATTATTCTTTGAAAGTCTGACCCCTTCCTCATATTTTCTGATTAGTTTTTGTTTGAAGTGTTTTTGCCAGTTATTAAAATGGCTACACCAGCTTGCTTTTTAATACTCATTTTCTTTCAATATCCTTTTCATCTTTTCCATTATTTTACCATGAGATGGTGTCTTTCCTTGTTAAGCTGTGTTTCCTTGATATAGTGGGATGGATCCTGTTTTGACAACCATTTTATTTTTACTGTCTTTTATTGCAGAATTGAGACCATTGATGTTGAAAGATAACAATGATTAATATTTGTTGATTTCTGTTATTTTGTGTTTTTGTCTCTCTTCACCATCTGTGGTGTGTGTGTGTGTGTGTGTGTGTGTGTGTGTGTGTGTGTGTGTGNAGAGAGAGAGAGAGAGAGAGAGAGAGAGAGAGAGAGAGAGAGAGAGAGAGAGAGAGATATGCTGGTCTGATATTATTATCCATGTGTTCTTGCTTGTGGTTAACCTTTTTATGGTTAACCTTTTTAGGTTGGAGTTTTCCTTCTAGTGCCTTCTGTAGGTCTGAATTTGTAGATAGTGCTTGCTTTTATTTTTATTCTGTAATGTTTTATGTTCTCTATCTATTGTGATTGTATATTTTTCTGGGTGTTGTAGACTGGCATCTGTGATGTCTTAGGAGTCTTTAGAACATCTCTACAGGCCCCTTTGGCTTTTAGAATCTCCATCGAGAAGTCAGGTATTATTTATTCTACTTGGCCTGCTTTTATATGTTACTTGACCTTCTTCCCTTGTAGCTTATAATAATTTTCTTTGCTCTGTACATTTAATGATTTGATTATGATGTGCCAACAGGAACTTCTTTTCTGGTCTAGTGTTTTTGGTGTTATATATGCTTCTTGAACCTTGATAGGCATTTACTCTTTAGGTTACAGAAATATTTCTGCTATGATTTTTTGAAAATATTTTCTGTGGCTTTGACCTGTGTTTTTCTCTCCTTCCTCTGTTCCAGGTATTTTTAGTTTTGTCTTTTCTGGATGTTTTGTCCTGGAAAAATTTTTAGATTTCACATATTTCTTGCTAGGGCTATCCATTTCTTCTATCACGTCTTCAAGGCCAAAGATATTTTTCTATCTTTTGTGTTCTCTTGGTAAGGCTTGCCTCAGAAGTTTCTGTTCAATTTCCTAAAGTTTTCATTTCCAGATTTCCTTCAGTTTGGGTCCTTTATTGATTCTGTTTCCAAATTCAGGACTTGATTTGTTTTATTCATTTCTTTGCACATCTACTTGTGTTTTTATAGACTTCTTTAAGTGACTTATTTATTGACTATTTAAGGATATGTATCATATCCATGAAGGTTATTTTAAGGGCTTTGTCTCAATGTTTCAGCTATGTTGCAATACTCAGGTCCTGCTGTGCTAGAGTAGGTGGGCTATTTTGGGAGGCATATTGTCTTGTCTATTACTGATTTTATTTTTATAATGGCATCTAAAGAGGGTTTTGGAAGATTGTAATTCTTGGTGCTGATATCTGGCCTTGTCCTTGTTGAGTAGGCAGTCTTTGGTTTCTGTTTTTTCCTCTGGTTCTTAGGAGAGTATGGCAATTTTTCCTGAATCTTGATAGATATGACCAGTGGAAGTTTTGGTAAAGTGTGTTTTAGGTATTGTGAGCTGACACTTAGGAATGGGCATGGGATAGACTGTGTGGGCTAAGGAAAGAAAGCAGGATATTTTACCAGGATCTGCCTTAGTCTGCTGGGAATGGGGACAGAGAGTGTTGAGAGGCCAGAGCAGGTAGTCTGCTCCAGAGCTGGAAATGAGACTAGGAGATTGAACTTGGGGGAGTTTAGGGGAAAGTGAACATCTGCAGTTAGTCTACCTGTTTCACTGGCTGGAGTACACTGTGAGTTCACAGAGAATACCTGTTTGAGTTTGAGGCTGGAATAAAACAATGTGTTGGAAAAGAAGTTTGAAGAAGTAGTGTAATCCATTAGAGATGGGAAATGGCACAGAAGGGAGGCTGTAGCAGGAGCTGTGATAAGACTAAGCGCTGGTTTTTGAGGAGCTGAGGGAGAGGAGAAAATCTGTAGTGGTCTACCATGTTCCCTCAATAGAGTGATATTAAGTACACTTTAGGGTTATTGGATCATTTTGGAAAGGTAGAACAATAGCTATTTCACTCAAGATAAAATTCTGTAATTATTATATACTTAGTCTATGAAAATTGTTTTATTTTTAAAAGGTCCTAGTAAATTAAGTTATGCATTAAACATTTCATATTCTTATAAGCTAAATTATCCCTTAATCCATGTTATGCAGTGATAAAAACAATGTAATTTGTGTGGGTGTATTTTATATACATATAGCTAAAATAATCTAAAAGAATTATTATTGATTACAATATATTTTTGCATGTACTTGCATATGTGCACATGTGTACCATGCTGCACACGTGGAAGTCAAAGGACAACTTTTGGAAGTTGTTTCTCTCATTCTACACTGTACTTACTGGGCAGCAAATTCATATCTTTTATGCTTAGGAGCAAATAATTTTACCTACTGTGATATATTACTGGACCCCCCCCTTTCCTCCCCTAAACATTTTTAAATACTACAAAAGAGATTTATTACATTGGCTTATACATCATGGATTGGGTAGTCCAACAATGGCTGGCTGATTCTCTTCTATTGACACTTAATAATATTTTAAATAAAATTATCTGATGTTAAATTGTGGTTAGTCATAATTGATTGGTGAAATATTGTAAGAGGCAAGCATAAATGTATTTACTTTTTCTTGATTATGTAATGTTTACTTGACCTCCTTTCCTCCATTCTTCCATATTCCCTTCTACTTTTGGAAACCCCAGATTAATGAATTAATAAGTGAATAGAAGTGCTTCCTTGTTGCCAAGGAAACACTGTTTTACAGTTTTCTTGAAAATTATCAGTTAGTTTATCAAATTTAGTTTAGGTGTTTGTTGGCATATGTGGTAAAATTGTAATTTCTGGGTGGTCCTGTTAAAAACTTTAGTACCTCGTGGTTAAATATGTGGGGAAAGAAAAGCAGCTTGACTGTCTTACTATACTATCACAAACCAGTGTTTTCTTTAAATATAGTTTTATTCTTTGAGAATTTTGTAGTGTTTTGGTTATATTCATTATCCCTCCCTCATCTCTTTTCAGATCCACTCCTCTTCCCTACCCACTCAATGTTGTATCATTTATATTCCCCACCAAATCCAACTATTGAGGCACAAATATTCTTGGATGTATGCCATTCCACCTGAGAGAAAATGACCCTTCCTCTCCTCGCAAGTGACAGTTGTCAATAGATCCCCTACTAGGGGTGTAACCTCATGACCAACTCCATTCTTCATGCTGGAATTTGCAGAGACGTGGACTAGGACAGGTCTTCTGCATACTGTCACCACCATTATGAGTTCATATGGGTTTACCTACCCTGCTGTGTCCAGATGACAGTTTCCTTGTAGTCATATATCATCTCTAGATTTCACATTCTGTCTCTTCTTCCTTAATGATCCCTGAGACTTTGGAGGAGAAGTTGTGGCACCTAAGTTTTATCTTGTGCTGAGAATTTTGCAATCTCTTATTTTCTTCATGTTAGCAATTTGTGGGTCTTTGTTATTAACCATTTATAGCTAATAGTAGCTTATCTGTGGAGATGCAGAGATTTAGTTTAATACTTTGTACATTTAGCAAAATAATAGTAGCAAGTTATCTCGTAGGTGCTATGATTTGCCATAGTTACTTGGGCCATAATGCTTATAGTTACAGGTGAGTTACTTCTATGACATCCATTCCACTATTGCACCAAGCCAGTCATTATTGTCACTCACAGGGATCACTGGGTGAGAGTTATGTTTACTTTTGTCTTCTTGTATCATGCATAGCATCTTCCAGTACTGTGGAAGCTAGCCAATCTTAATCTTTGAGCTATCAGGGTCATGGTCAGAATATCCTTTCCTTTGTCAATGAGTTAAAATATGTCCCATATCTTCTCTAATGAAAATAATATTAACATCATTGCACCTTTTTACTTCGTGAGTAAAAACTACATTCTGAAGACTTACTAGAATCTATTCTCATACTTTTTAAATTACTAGTCTTTTATACTGTTTAATGTTTCATAATTTTTGTTTCTTTCCATTTTTATGTTACTTTCTTCTGTTACAAAGTCAAATTCTGTTAATGTTGCACATTGACTTTAAACTGCCCTTTATGAAGCCTAATACTATCTGTATCTAAACAGATACATGTGGTTTGCTAAAATTTCTTAACAAAACTTTAGGAAGAAAAGTTCAAATTCTAATAATGGCTATTTTTATTAATATATATTTATTTAAAACTCTAAAATGATGCATCCTCTTAGGTAATCTGAATCATTTTTTGAATTTATTTATTTACAACCCAAATGCTTCCCCCTTGGTGGTCTCCCCTTGCAGCGTTCCTCCCCATCCCCCTTCTTCTTCATTTCTGAGAGGGCAGCCACCCCCCTCCCCCAATCTGCCTCTGCAAGATTAGGTACATCCTCTCCCACTGAGGCCAGGCAAAGCAACCCTATTGGTGAATGGGTAATACACAATCAGGCGACAGATTTAGAGAGAGACTATGTTCCAGTTGTTGCAGGGCCCACAATGAGACTGAGATTCAGGTCCCCTACATAAGCGCCAAGGTCCTCATTCCAGTCCTTGTATGCATACTTTGGCTGGCGATTCAGTCTCTGCAAGCTCCCCTAGGTATCCTTCCACCCTGGTGCATCAAGTCTCTGCAGGATTAGGCACATCCTCTCCCACTGAGGACAAACATAGCAGCCCTCTGCTACATATGTATCAGAGTCCTCAAATCAGCCCATATATATGCTCTTTGGTTGGTGTCTCAGTCTCTGGGAGCTTCCAGGGCCCCAAGTTAGTTGATACTGATAGTCTTTCTATGGGGTTGCCATCTCTTTGAGGGCCTCCAATCCTTCCCCTAACTTTTCCATAGGGGTCCCCAACCTGGATCCAATGATTGGCTGTAAGTATTTGTATCTGTCTCAGTCAGCTTCTGGTAGAACCTCTCAGAGGACAGCCATGCTGGGCTGCTCTCTGCAAGCACAGCTTAGCATTGTTAATAGTGTGGGGGATTGGTGCCTGACAATAGGACAGGTCTCAAAATGGGCCAGTCACTGGTCAGCCATTCCTTAAGTTTCTGCTCCATCTTTGTCCATTTATTTCTTTTAGACAGGACCAATTTTGGGTCAAAATTTTGTAGGTGGGTTGTTGTCCCCATCTTCCCACTGCAGGTGCTCTTTGGCTAATGGATGAGATCTTGTCAGGTTCCATATCCCAACTGTCGGGCATTTTGGCTAAGGTCACCTGCATTGACTCTTGGGATCCTCCCTCTCTGAGATTTCCTAGAGAATCCTCCTATCCCCAACCCCAACAGCCACAGCTTTCCATTCATTCTCCTGACCCTCTTGGCCCCTCTCCTGTCTCTCCCCATGCTTGATCATGCCACCCATTCCCCTCACCTTCCCTCTCCTACCCAGGACTCTCCCTCCCTTTGCCTCCTATGATTATTTTGTTCCCACTTCTAAGTGGGATTCAAGCATCCTTACTTGAGGCTTTCTTCTTGTTTAAATTCTTTGGGGCTGTGGACACCCCTATTTGGTGTCTCATAGGTATTCTGTACTTTGGGGTTAATATCCACTTATCAGTGAATATATACCATCCATGTCCTTTTGGGTCAGGGTATCCTCACTTAGGATGATATTTTCTAGTTCCATCCATTTGCATGTGCTGTCCTTGATTTTAATAGCTAAATAGTATTCCACTGAGTAAACCTACCATATTTTCTGTATCCATTCTTCAGTTGAGGGACATCCAGGTTGCTTCCAGTTTCTGGCTATTAAGAATAAGGTAGCTGTGAACATAGTGGAAGATGTATCCTTGTGGTATGGTGGAGTATGTTTTGGGTATATGCCCAGAAGCAATGTAGCTGGGACTTCATGTAGAACTATTTTCAGTTTTCTGAGAAACTGCCAGAAGTAATCTGAATCTTTGACTTCCTTTCATAATAGTAGTAATATATGCTGGAGCTTACAAATGGTTCATGAGCATTATATTAAAAAACCTTCAGTCTTTCTTGTATGAAGCCATTTTAAAATGAGAAATATACAAGTGCTCTTGACAGATGATTAAAATTATATTCAGTTATTCTGAGCCTAACAGAATTGGCTTGATTAAATCAAAAGAAAATAGAGAAATGAAGATCCATAATGAATGAAAACATAGCTATTCCACCAATTTTTCTGCTGGAAGAAATATATTTCAGCAACATTTAATAGATCACCTTGAACAGCCAGAATTTTATTTTTAAACTTTTTTCTGTATAACCTTTGGAACTAAGCACCCTCTTTAGTTGAAAGTGAGCATTTTGCTGTAAAGAGGGACTGCAATATCCTTGTCTTCATTATTCTCAGAAGCAGACTATATTTTATTGTCATTATTTGACATATAAAAAGGAGAAAATTCATATGACTTTTAGATATGTACAGACTCGGATATAAATACAGAAAATAAAAACAAATATGCTTGTGCTTTTATCTTATTTTAAGGTCTATGATGGTCACTTCAGCTGGTTAACATTCGGGAAAACATCCACAAAGAAAAGGAAATGACATTTTACATGCATCTGAGTAGAGAATTGAGTGGTTTGACATAAGGATTAAGTAAAATCTTTTGAGGTAATTATTAGTTCGATGAGGATGTACCAGTGAAGGCTATACTTGTTATATCTAATTGGGGCATGAAGGAAAACAATCATGAGAAAGAAAATAAAGTTAAGGCCCGAGTCCCTTGCTTTTATTTGCTTTTTTTAAATATTGGTTCTTTTTTTTCCATGATTTTTAGTCTTGTACCTGTTTTGTAAGCTYCAAGAGGACATTTTGATCTTTTACAGTTATACTTCTGTCATGGGTATGATCTGAACAACCTTAAGGTTTGGCAGTGAATGCAGTGTGTTATGGTTCTTTTTGAAAATTTAGTTGTTTTTGTACAATTTGCAATAAGAATTTGATAACAAATATTTATTTATTAAAAGAGAAAGTCATTATAAAT
>BDUI01034220.1:5838-24633 GCA_002335545.1 Apodemus speciosus | reverse complement strand
AAAAAGACATATGGGACATTGGGGGGGCGGGGAAACCAGAAAAAGGGAAATGAAACGCAAATAAAGAATATATCCAATAAAAAAAAGAAAAAAATGAAAAAAAATAATACACGATATGGTAACTTTAAAGCCAAGACTTCCATCCCCAGTAGCTGTTCCAGAGAATTATTATATTATCATTATAGGTTTAAAGGATTGTTTTTTCAATGTAAAGTTACAACCAAAAGATACACAAACATTATTCAACATTCCTTCTTTTAATTTTCAAAAGTGATTTCAAAGGTATCAATGGAAGGTTCTCCCCCACAATATGAAAAATAGTCCAACTCTTTGTCAGAAATTTGTAGATCAAGCTTTAAGATCCATGAGGGCTAAGGATAAAAAGGCTCTCATATTACATTTTATGGATGATATTCTTATAATAAAAAACCAAAAGATTTAACTAAATTAGTTTTAAAAAATATGATTGAGACATTGACCAAGCATGGTCTAATTATCACCCCTGATAAAATTCAACACAAGAAGCCAATAAAGTATTTGGGAAAAATTATAATTAATATATCTCAAAAATTACAATTTCAGATTGATATAATAAAGACAATGATTTTCAAAAATTATTGGAAAATATTAATTAGATTAGACCTTATTTAAAAATTACCACATGACAATCTCATCATTTATTTGAAATTCTTAAAGGATATCCTGATCCCAAATCTAAAAGACAGCTTACAAAAGAGGCCTTAAACAATTAAAATTGATAGAACAAAAGATACAAGATGCTAAGGTAAAACAGATAAACTATCTAAGAACATGGTCCCTTATACTTAAAACATCTTACACCCCTATTACATGTTTAGGAAAAGAAGGTGTATTGGAATAGATTTAGTTCCTTCATACTCAAGTAAAAATGGTATCTTCTTATCCTTTTATGTGTAGTCAATTAATTATTAAAGTGGGGTTAGGATCCAGGAAACTATTTGACAAAGAAATGCATGAAATTGTTATTCCCTATAAGAAACAATTCGAGTATTTACTTCAAACTACAGATGATTGGCAAATTACATTAGCTTATTATGTGGGACAAATTAAATATCATGTACCTCAACACCTATATTAAAGTTTGTAGAAAAAACAGAAATAATCTCTCCTTCTAAAATAACATTGAAACCTATTTCTTTCTTTAAAAAAGATTTATTTATTTATTATATGTAAGTACACTGTACCTGTCTTCAGACACTCCAGGAGAAGGTGCCAGATCTCATTACAGATGGTTGTGAGCCACCATGAGGGTGCTGGGATTTGAACTCAGTACCTTCAGAAGAGCAGTCAGTGCTCTTAACCCTTGAGCCATCTCTCCAGCCCTTGAAACCTATTTCTGATGCCCTTTTAGTATTTACAGATGGGTCATCCAATGGAATTTCAGCCATCTCTATAAAAAATAGACCTGTGATTATTAAAAATTCAAAAGAAATTTCTACAGAGTAGGCAGAAAATTTTGCAGTTATTACTGCCCTTAAACACATACCTAAAGAGTTTATCCTTTATAGAGATTCAAAATATGTAGTTTGTTTWTTTCCWGWTRTAGAGACAGCTCTTATATCTGGAAATTCCRAAATTATATCACTCTTGCTTCAGTTACAAAATATAATTCAATCAAAAAAGAATAATTTTTATAGGAAATATCAGAAGACATATTGGCCTTCCAGGTCCATTGGCTTTAGAAAATGCTATGACAGATTTATTAACAAAAAAACTTGATTTTTAATATAGTTAACCAAACATTAAAAAGTCATGTTTTACATTATCAGAACATATTGGCTTTAAAAAGGATGCTCAATTTGACACGAGAACAGGTTAGACAAATTGTGAAGGGCTGTGAACATTGTCCTGATGTATATCATCCATTAAAAATGAGAGTTAATCCAAGGGGCCATAAGGCTCAAGTTTTGTGACAAATGGATGTAACTCATATCGCAGAATTTAGAAAGTTGGCCTATGTACATGTTACTGTAGATGCCTACTCTCATGTGATCATGGACACGACAAAAACCAGAGAGGCTGTGAAAGATGTCATACAACATCTTATTATATGCTTCTCCTCCTTAGGTGTCTCAAAAAGAATTAAAACTACTAATTCTCCAGCTTATACTTCTCAAGGTTTTACAAAGTTTTACATTCAATGGGGTATAAAACATACAACGGGAATTCCATATAACCCCCAAGGTCAGGCTATCATAGAAAGGACTCATCAAAATCTTAAGGTACAACTTCAAAGATTAAAGTCTAGTGGTCGTTACTATTTGCCTCATCAATTATTAAGCCATGCTTTATTTACCATTAATCGCCTTAATGCAGATGATAAAGGTTTTCCTCCTATGCAAACAACATTGGGCTCCCCTACAACAGACTGTTACTCCTTTAATGATGTGGAAAGATCTTTTAACAGAAAGGACAGATGTAATAATGACCTCAGAGAGGAGATATACTTATACTTTTCCACAGAATACAGAAACTCCAATCTAGATCCCAGACAGACTTAGTCTAAGCTTCCACCATAAACCATCTATCGAAACCCTCCCAAAAATATAAAAGACAAAAAATAATACAGAATATAAAAAACTTATTCTCTCTCCTTCACATAATATTTCTAATGTTTTTCCAAGATTATTTACACTTTTTGCTATAACTAACATGGTCCTTCTGAAAAAGTCTAAGGAATCTAAGAGCACTCCTTTGACAATTAGATCTTGCCTAAACTATCCTTATGGTACAGTCCCTGGACAGTCCTCAGATTTACAAATTACTAAGGTAGAATGATTTTATTGGGTAAACTGTTCCAAATGTATTTTAACTATGTTGATCCTACTTAAATTAAAAAACATCCAGTTATTTTGCTATTACCAAGACCTTCTTATGTTATGCTTTCTGTAGATTTAAAAGATGATGTTTAATTTGATAAGATAGCTTTACAAATGCTTAAACGAGTTAATGAGTTAATTGAACCAAAGCGTTTTGCTACAACTTTAGTTTTAGACATTAGTGCTTTGATAGCTGTCGCCACCTCATTTACAGTTTCAACAGTTACAGTGGTCTCAGGTACAAACACTACACATTTTGTTGATGATTTATATAAAAATATCTCTTTAATACTTATGAGACAACAAATTATAGATAAAAAGTTAAAAATAAAACTTGATACTTTAGAAGATAAAGTTTTAGCATTTGGACAAGATATAGAAAATATTAAAGTTCGGTTTTCTACCAAGTGCCATGTCAGCTTTCGCCATACATGTGTAACACCATTACCTTATAATAAAAGACACTATTAAAATATTACTAAAAACATTTGTTAGAAATTTAGAAAGACAATGATATAACTTATGATATGGCTCAATTACAAGCCCAAATCTCCGCTATGAACAAAGCACATGCTAGATCTGCTGACATAGAGGATTTGGCTCAGTCTATTAGCCTTGGTTTATGGTGGTTAAACCCTGTTAGTCGGCTACATTAGATCATTGCTGTCACTGTGGCTACAGGAATAATTCTTCTCCTTATTTTTCCACTCATCTTCCAACTAATCTTTTCCTCTATCTTTATAGCCAAATTTTTTTTTACAAGTTTCAATTAAAAAAATAAGAAAGAGACAGATTCCACACCAACCCCAGTAAATCTGTGTGACAAGTTCCACAGACTGAGGCATTAGTCGTCAAAAGGAGGTCTCCTGGAACCAGTTGTGGAACTCTCAGCCAGAACAAACATATGGAACTGTAGTTCTCATGGCAATTTTTTTGTTTTGTTCTCTTTCATTGCTTTTCTTAGTTACAGGTGCCTGATAGCCTAGACCATGATCTTAAGCAAGAATAATGGGTCACTAACATGACCTTAGCTCCAGGGAAACCAATGCTTTACTTTTCAATTTGTTTACAAAATTATTATGATAGATAAAAACTTTCCCAACAATAAAATTTCATATGGCTACTTGTGAATCATTGGAGGTAGGTTTTGATATATGGTAAATAAAGCCTTAATTAATGGAAAGACCCATTGCAGCAGTGTAGGAGAATACAAAAACAGGGATGTGGGAAGGGGTGAATAGGGGGATGGGGGNAAAAAGACATATGGGACATTGGGGGGCGGGGAAACCAGGAAAAGGGGAAATGAAATGTAAATAAAGAATATATCCAATAAAAAAGAAAAAAATTAAAATAGTTTAAATATATGCTTTAAAGATTTATAAAAAAATCAGACATTAGGTGTTAAACAATAATCAACCATATGGGCTGGAAAGTTAGCTCAGCGGTTAAGAGCACTGACCATAAAGATTTATTCACGTGTTCTTGAAAATATGCCACTAGCCTTAAATGATTGTCCTATTAAATACATTCTTTTAGAATTGTTATATTTTGATGGTGATGTTACCTGTTCTGTTTGTGATTCACTGAATATGTAGTTTCAGAGTTGTAATGCTCAGATGATTTTTGTTTTTTACTCTGCCAAATGATTCTTGTTGATATTCATGATTGTTTTCTCTAGATATGGTTTTTAAGAGTTGTCATGTTTGGTTTAATATATAAAATCCCCTGCTTGAGAGCTACAAAATACACTCAGATTCAAACTGCCTCTGTGTTTGTTTCTGTGTGTCACTGCCAAATCCTTACCCACCTGCCTGGAGAACCCTCAACCCAGGGACCCCCCCCCCCATACCCGACTGGCGTGGTCTGTGACAGGTATACATGTTACACGCTGAGTAGATTAAGAAATGTTTCTAGGTTGTATGGTAGGGTGGAATAACTTGAGCAATTTTCAGATGCTTGGTAGACTTATTTAATAATGTTGAGGAATTTAAGAACTATACGTTTTCAATACCAATCCATACCTTTAGTATCTGGGGCCCACTGTTGAGAAGATTGTCCAATGTGTTATGGCCTTAGACAGAGGATAAATCATAGCTAGATTGTGAATTCCTGTTCTAACCTCTCAGGTATTGGTAAGTCAAATAGTCACCCTGGTGCACCCAGGGCTAGTGCAGAGCCCATGACACACACCCATACCACACTGAAGAACAGGCAAAAAGTGAGGAGTGCTGTTTTACCTGATTCCTTCTTACTGTGATTCTTACAGGCAGATAGTTTGCCACACTGGAACAGGTTCTTCTGAGATTCACCTGAACCACATGACACCCCTGGTAGTCCTTCAGGCTTATCTTTTCCTGCTGGCTCCCTCTGTACCTTTAAATTATGGAGGGTGCATGTACTCACTATTGGTGACATTTCTGTAGGGCTTTAGTGGGTACAAACTATTTCCCTGTGTGATACATTAGCACATACTCTAGCAACTGCAGGACATCATTGTATCATTTTTACTTAAATGTTGCAGAAGCTGGAAACTTAAAGGGGAAAGGAGTGTACTAAATGAATCAGGTTTATAGGAGTATAATGTCTGTCTTTCCGGATCTGTCCAGAATGACCTTCTTGTAAGCAGATCATGTGTGGATATAAATGGGATCGTGCAATGAAGATGGTGGGGATTGATGAAGAATCCACAGGGTCTGTGAAAGACAGGTATTCTGTGAAGTCTAAAGCTATACTGATAAGCTCATAGCACTAGCCAGCTACTTGGGGAGCAAATGTAACTGCGAGAGGATGGAAGTAAAGACTGCTGGAGCAGTATAATATTGCGAGGAAGTAAATTGAAAGAAAGGAGAAGAAAGAATAAATAACAGATGATGATCTACTTATAAAAGAAGGTGGAAACACATGTCTTGATGCTGACTAGCAAAGCCCATGTGTGTGGTGGTATGAAAGGTAATGACTTCCATAGGTCAATATTTTGTTTTGTTTCCAATTTGTGAACTCTTTAGGAATAATTAGTTTAGGCTCATTGGGGATGGTGTGTCACTAGGGATGGGCTTGGAACTTTCAACGTCAATACCAGTCCAACTCCAGATCTCTCAGTCTCTCTGCTTCTCTGAGGTGTGAGCTTTCAGGTATTGCTCCTGCCCCATGCCTGCTTGTCTACCATCATGCTCCCCATCATGATGATCATGCAACAATATTCTGAAACTGTAAGCAAGCCACCAATTAAATGCTTTATGTTATAGATATAAAGGTCATGGTGCCTCTTCACAGTAAGGCTATCTTTGGTCACTAATACTGAGCTACCTTCCATCTACCTTCCTCACGTGTGAAGTGGAGAATAACTGTCCAATGAGCTGGAAGAAGAGAGTTTCTGAGCATCTTAATGTTCTTTATTTTTCCTTTTGTATGTTTTTTGTTTGTGGCATATCATGTGCCTGTGTACCTTAGAAAGGTCTCTGTGTCAAGAGAGATCCAATTTGGAGGCACACCCCAACATACCCAGATGGTGGCATTGTTATCATATAGTGTGTTAATAAAATAATTGAATATTTCCCACTATGATCCCTTCTTTGTACTTTGAACCTCAAGTTTCTCCTCCATCTCCACCAACTCCAAGATCCTTTACCCCTCCACACTACAATGGAATCGGCAACTGTGGATTTTCTCATTTCTGAGAAAGCAGGTGACTCTAAGAGTTCCTCTGGGATTAGACTGTGGATGAGGCAGTTCCCAGATACAGACACTATCTGGGAAAGAGATCACAGAGGAGGGGTTCACAGTAGAAGCCCCATAATTTCCCAGATAGTCCAAGTGGCCCATTAACAAAGCAGAGGTCAACTGGTGATTCCTGCTTGAGGAGTGGGTGTCAAGCTGGCAGCACAATCAGGCTCTGCGGGAAAACACCTGTGGGGGATTGTTGCCTGGATTTCAGATACCAGTGAAGACATGACTGCATTTCAGTGCTTTGGGGCTATAGATTATATACCAGGGAAACTTGCACTCAGAGCCACAGTTTAACAAATGTTGTGCGCAGCAACCCTTTGTTCATTATTATAAAACTGATAAGAAAATGGTGCTTCCTCCTCAAATAAATTAGCRGAAACTTTGTCAAAGCCATCTTCTTAAGTAGCTGAGGGGTTGATCTGTCTGAGCAGATTTTGAATATTAAGAAGCAGTGTGATATGGACCTCTGTCCAAGGCACTGGAGGTTTAAGCCAGGACCTAAAGACCCTAAGGCAAGTACTCTAGCACTGGGCAGGGATCCAGGGCCTTCGAGTAGCTGGCCAACTGTTGAAATACTGCCTATCAGCATCGTGGATGTTTATTGTACAGGAGATGCTGGGTCACACATATCGGTGAAGAGAGCAGGAAGGAGCCAGAAATTTCTCCCGTGATAGAACATTTACTAATCATGTGCCAAACCCTTTGTTCTATTTTCTGTGGTATATAATGGAATTAACGGAAGAAAGAAAGCAGACAGAAAAAAAGGAATTGATATGGAGAGAGAATAGAAAATGAAGACATATGGATAAAGGGGAAGAAATCAAAGGTGTGCAGAAAGTTAGTGGATGGGGACTAAGGCATTTTAGATCTTCTGCTTTCATCATTGTGGGATTGAATGGGGGGAACAGGTATAGTCCTGTAGAAGTGGCAGTTACTCACCTTCAGACATTTTCTCTCTGCCATGCCAAAAGTTCCTTCAGAGTGTTCATTTACAGAAGGGTGACAAGTTAGAAGGATTTACTTGTTAGTACATATTTCCAAATCCAAGGTTCCTGAAGTTTTAGTGAATGCTGGGGTGGAAGGTTTCAGTCTACTCATGGAGGAGAAACAGACGAAGCATGGTCCTCTCCCTCTCTTTACTAATCACTAGCACACTATAAGCAGTGCTAATTCAGAACTCTCCTTATGACCATGTATGAAATGTTGGTCAAACCTCAGCACCACCTCTTCCCACTTAAGTAGGTTTCTTATTTTCCCCGCAGCATTAAATAGATTTCATTGAAATTAAAACCATCGACACCTACAGAATCAGAATAATAAAAACCCCATTGCACACACGAAGTGGGTGAATCTTTCGTGTGTTGAATGTGTGAATCTTCATTGTGTTCAATGTGTGATGAAGGGTAGTGATTTAGCCAAATGCTTCTGGGGTAATAATTCTGTTTTAGTGTCAAAGGCTATGCATAAATTCCCGGCCAGGGCATTGAGCTTAGGTTTATACCCTGTGGAAACTTGTGCGATCTGGCCAGCCTTCTTGGGGAATCACAGGCCTGCAAGACAAAGTTTGTACATTCTGACTTCTTGGAGGTCTCCTGTGAGAGCAGCAGAGAAAAAGCGAATACACCTCGTCTTTTGTCTTCTCAAATTCACAGGGATCTGGAATGGCAAACTACTCAACTTTGCTTCCTATATATTGTCTATTCAATGACAAGTAGGTGATGTAATAGATGACACAATCCATACCCTGTATTTGTGTGTGTGTGTGTGTGTGTGTGTGTGTGTGTGTGTATGAAAGGAGGTGTCTACCCATGTTTAGGATTGGTTATAAGAAAATAAACATTTCCACTGAGCATGTATATATTTGCATTTACTCATTATCCATTATCCATATATGTTCTTTTTTTTTTTTTTAACATTATAGAAGTATAGGTGTCAGGCTCATCCACGCAGTCTTGTAATTGAACTCTTTTCACTCAGATCTGACATGAGGAAGGGAGGAGTTGTCTGTGACCTCCCAGACATCTTGCCTGAAATGATTATCCTTAACAGACACTCTTTACCCATCCACCTTCACTCTTATGGTGATGACCATCTTCACACTCCTTGATCAGGGATTCCACGGCTTCTTCTTTGTGGTCCAGGGAAACAGAGTGAACCTTAAGCAAATCTCTTGTTCTCTGAACAGAGCTGCTTGAGAGAAGGAAAGCATCAGGGGGTGCTTGGACACCTCACAGAGAACAAGATGCACTAGAACAAAGGCCTTCACAAAAGAAGTGTCCATGGTATTAGCATGATTTCTACACTGGGTGGTCTCTCCTCTCAGTCTGTCTCAGTATAGAAAAAAACAGGATGCTCAATGAATTTCTTGAAGAAATGAAACATGGGGTTGAAACAGGCTGCAATAGACTTAGAAGAAGCCCATAGTATTGGTAATACCCTGGGAGAACACCAGGGTTCCTCTAAATACAGTACTTGCTGTTGCCTGGGCCTGATCTTCTTGTGGCAATTCTTCTGGAATGATTCTAGGAGTTCTGCTGCCCTTTCCTCTGTTTCAGACAGTCCTTTGAAATATTGTTGGAACTATCCTAGATGGTTATATATAACTATCAGGCACTTCCTGGGTACATGTTCCCTATATCCAATGACATTTCCAAGTCTCCACTTTAAAAACTCTGTGGTATGTCTGGTCTACTACGGATAACCGCTCTGGGAAGGCATGAGGGCATGTTAAGACATAAACCACATTGTCTTGTCTTTTCCCCTGACAGAGAATAGGCACTTAAGGCTGATGATCTGATCTGTCACCTTCAACAAGGATATGAGAATTACCAAGCATGCATGCATTGAGGTCACRTATCTGCTCTTCAGAAATGCGACAGAAGGACAGACATAGAGCAAGAAGATGCTGAGGCTATGGATTTACTGGTGAGACTGTACTTTCTTTGTCCAATGCCACTGTTGTCTGTTATCACACTCTGAGAAATGCATTCCTCTGTCACAAATGGCAGGTCACTTCATCTTGCATGTTATCTCTTTTGTTTGTCTTATTTTAAGAATCTCAGTGTGTGTGTGTGTGTGTGTGTGTGTGTGTGTGTGTGTGTGTTTAAATGTATATGTTTCTGTCTGTATGCCTTTGTGTGTTTGCCATGTATGTGCAGATACTGGTCATGGGCAGAAGAGGGCAATGGATTAACTATGGCTAAAGTTACAGATAATTGGTTGCAAGACAGCTGGTGTGGGTGGTAGGGACCTAACTCAGATCAAGATGCCTTCTCTCTTGTTCCAGAGAGCTCTTTGATTGTAAATTGCTTCACTTTGTTGTGCTAGAAACCCTGTGATGTTAAACAGACAAAGATGGGTTATGTCAGGCTACCAATGAGCCCGTGGAAGGAAGATGGCACAGAGAGACTGTGACATTCAGCCTGTAAATACTTTTCTCCTTTTTGGGGCTGTAGATGGGGATTACAGATAAAAATAAGGAGCCCAGATAAGGGCTCAATACCCTCCCACATCCCACAGCCTGCCTCTCTCCAAGGATATGTGCAGTAATCAGGGAGGGTCACAGGAGGTCTGCCTTAACCAGGGGAACAGTCCGGGCATACACCTCTATCTGCACCTTGTGCAGATCCTGCCCCTGAAACACAAACTCTGCCTATCTTCCAAGAGTTTTGCCCTAACCAGGAACACAGGCGGTCTGCCCCAAACAGGGATATAGGAGACTTCTCTAACCACAGACACAGGAGGACCCCCACCCCTGCAACCAGAGATAGCACTACCTGTCTCCCAGGAGGCAGGTTCTAACCTGCCTCACAGAACTCTACCTGTCTCCAAGGAGYCAGGCTCCAATCAGAGACACCCAGACCAGTAAATACCAGAGATAACCAGATGGCAAGAGGCATGTACAGGAACATAAGCCACAGAAGTCAATACAATTTGACATCATCACAACCCAGTTCTCCCATCACAACAAGCCCTAGATACCCTAATATATCTGAAAAGCACGATTTTGACTTAAAATTCCATCTCATGAAGATTATAGAGGACTTTAAGGAGGATATAAATAACTCCCTTAGAGAAATACAGGCAAACATGTAGAAGCCCTTTAAAGAGGAAATGAACAAATAGCTTAAAGAATGCAGGAAAATACAACCAAGCAGGTGAAGAAATTGAACACAATGGTCTAAGACCTAAAAGTGGAAATAGAAACAATAAAGGAAACACAAATGGAGGCAATCTAGGAGATGGGCAACCTAGGGAAGAGATCAGGAGCTACAGATGCAAGCATCACCAACAGGATACAAGAGATAGAAGAGAGAATCTCAGGCATAGAAGATACCATAGAAGATATTGACATATTGGTAAAAGAAAATACAAAGTGAAAAAAGCTCCTAACCCAAAATATCCAGGAAATTTGGGACACAATGAAAAGATCAAACCGGAGAATAATAAGAATAGAAGAAGGTGAAGATTCCCAGCTCAAAGGACCAGAAAGCATCTTCAACAAAATCCTAGAAGAAAACTTCCCTAACCTAAAGAAAGAGATGGCCATAAATGTACAAGAAGCCTACAGAATCCCAAATCTATTGGATTAGAAATGAAAATCCTCCTGTTACATAATAATCAAAACACTAAACACCCAGAACAAAGAAACAATATTAAAAGCAGTAATGGAGGAAAAGGGTCAAGTAACATATAAAAGCAGACTTATCAGAATTACACCAGACATCTTAACAGAGACTCTAAAAGTCAGAAGACCCTGGACAGATGTCATCGAGACCCTAAAAGAACACAAATACCAGCCCAGACTACTGTATGCTGCAAAACTCTCAATCACCATACAAGACATTCGATGGAAAATCCAAATTTAAGCACTATTTTTTGACTAATTCACCCCTACAGAGCATAATAGAGGGAAAACTCCAACACAAGGAGGAAAACTACACAAGAAAAACCAAGAAATTAATTGTCTCACAACAAACCCAAGGGAAGAGAACCACAAACATATAACACTACCTCTAACAATAAAAATAACAGGAAACAACAATCATTGGCCCTTAATGTCTCTCAACATCAAAGGACAGAATTAACCAATAAAAAGACATAGGCTAACAGATTGGATAGGTAAACAGGACCCAGCATTTTGTTGCATATAGGAAGCATGCCTCAGTGACAAAGACAGATATGACCTCAGAACAAAAGGCTAGGAAAAATTCCAAGCAAACAGTCCTAAGAAACAAGCTGGATTCACATTTGTAAAAGAAATGTTACTAAAGCTCAAAACATGCATTGAGCCTCACACGATAATAGTGTGAGACTTCAATATCCAACTCTTACCAATGAACAGATCATGGAAACAGAAACTAAGCAGAGACACAGTGAAACTAACAGAAAATTTGAAACAAATGGTTTTTAACAGATATTTACAGAACATTTCAACCCAAAACCAAAGAATATACCTTCTTCTCAGCACCTCTTGGTACTTTCTCCAAGACTGACCCTGTAATTGGACACCAAACAAACCTAAAGAATTTTGAAATAATCCCATGCATTCTATCAGATCACCATAGACTAAGGCTGTTCTTTCATAACAACAAAACAACAGTAAGCCCACATACTCATGGAAACTGAACAATGCTCTGCTCAAAGATAACTTGATCAGGTAAGAAATAAAGAAAGACTTTATTATATTAAAGGCTTTCTAGCATTTAGTGAAAATGAAGGCATAGTATACTTAAATTTATGGGACACAATGAAAGCACCACTAAGAGGAAATTTCATAACACTGAGTGCCTTCATAAAGGAATTGGAGAGACCCTACACTAGCAACTTAACTGAACATCTGAAAGTTCTAGAACAAAAAGAAGCAAACACACCAAAGAGGAGTATATGGCAGGAAATAATCAAAATCAGAGCTGAAATCAACCAATTAGAAACAAAGACAATAATATAAAGAATCAACAAAAGTAGGAGCTCGTTCTTTGAGTAAATCAACAAGATAGATAAACCCTTAACCAGACTAACTAGAAGGCACAGAGGTAGTATCCAAATTAATGAAATCAGAACTGAAATGGGAGGTATAACAGCAGAAACTGAGGAAATTCAAAAATCATCAGATCCTACTGCAAAAGCCCATATTAAACACAACTGGAAAATCTGGATGAAATGGATGATTTTTATAGACAAGATACCATGTGCCAAAGTTAAATCAAGATCAGGTAAACTCTCAAAACAGTCCTATTACCCCTAAGGAAATAGAAGAAGGTATTAAAAAACTTCCCAATCCCCCAAAATCCCAGAGGCAGATAGATTTAGTGCAGAATTCTATAAGACATAATACCAATGCTCCTTAAATTATTCCCCAATATAGGAACAGAAGGAACACTACGTTATTTGTTCTATGAAGCCACAATTACTCTGATACCTAAACCACATAAAGACCCAACAAAGAAAGATGACTTCAGGCCAGTTTCACTGATGAATATTTATGCAAAAATACTCAATAAAAATTTCACTAGCCAATTCCAAGACCACATCAAAACGATCATTTACCACCACCAAGTAGGCTTCATCCTAGCGATATGGGGATAGTTCAATGTAGGAAAATTCATCCACATAATACACTATATAAACAAACTCAAGGAAAAAGAGTCGCATGATCATCTCATTAGATGCTTTAAAAAAACCTTCAACAAAATACAACACCCCTTCATGCTAAAAGTCTCCAAGAGAACAGGAATTCATGGCACATAACTAAACATGATAAAGGCAATATATAGCAAACCACCAGCCAACATAAAATTAAATGGAGAGTAACTAGAAGCGATCCCACTAAAATCAGGGGCATGACAAGGCTGCCTACTCTCTCCCTATCTATTCAATATAGCACTTGTAATTCTAGAGCAATTAGACAATGAACAGAGATCAAAGGGATACAAATTGGAAAGAAAGAAGTCAAAGTATCACTATTTGCAGATTATCTGAGAGTATACATAAGCAACCCCCAAAATTCCACTAGAGCATTCCTATAGCTGTTAAACTTGACCAATGTGACCAGATATAAAATGAACTTTAAAAATCAGTAGCCTTCCTTTATACAAATGATGAAAAGGATGAGAAAGAAATTAGGGAAACAACACCCTTCACAACAGCCACAAATAACATACAATACCCTGGTGTAACTCTTGCAACACAAGTAAAGTATCTGTATGACAAGAACTTCAAATCCCTGAAAAAAAAAAAACCTCAGAAATGGAAAGATGTCCTTTGCTCATGGATTGGTAGGATTAACATAGTGAAAATGGCCATCTTACCAAAAGCAATTACAGATTCAATGCAATCACCATAAAAATTCCAACACAGCTTATCACAGACATGGAAAAGCAATTCTCAACTTCATATGGAAAAATAAAAAAAAATCCAGGATAGCCAAAACAACTCTCAACAATAAAATATTTTCTGGGGGAATCATCATCACTGATTGTAAACTGTGCTACAAAGCAATAGTGATAAAGACTGCTTGGTATTGGTATGGAGATAGACTGGTCGATCAAAGGAATAGAATTGAAGACCCAGRAATAAACTCACATCTATGAATACTTGATCTATGACAAAGAAGCCAAAAAACTTACAGTGAAAAAAAAAAGAAAGCATTTTCAATAAATGGTGCTGGTATACCTGGCAGTCTTGTATGTAGAAGAATTAAACTAGATCCATGATTACCACCTTGCCCAAAGCTCAAATCCAAGTAGATCAAGCACCTCAACATAAAGCCAAATGCACTAAATCTTATAGGAGAGAAACTGGGAAAGAGCCTGGAACTCATTGGCACAGGGGGTTTCCGTTTCCTGAACAGAACACCAATGGCCCACACTCTAATATCATCAATTGATAAATGGGGCCTCATGAAACTGAAAAGCTTCTGTAAGGCAGAAGACACCATAAATAGGACACATAGGCAACCTACAGATTGGGAAACATTTTCACTAACATCCATTAGAGGGCTAATATCCCAAAACTATAAATATCAAAAAAATATAAAGAACTCAAGCAGTTAGCCTCCATAAAAGTAAATAACCCAAGTTAAAAAAATGGGGTACAGAACTAGTCAGAGAATTCACAACGAATGAATCTCAAATGGTATAGAAGCACTTAAAGAAATGTTCAATGCTTTTAGTCATCAGGGAATGCAAACCAAAGCGACATTGAGATTCCACCTTATATCCATGGGAATGGCTAAGATCAAACACTCAAGTGAGAGTACATGCTGGTGAGGACGTGGATAAAGAGGAACACTTCTCCATTGCTGGTGGAATGGCAAACTGGCAAACTCTGGAAATCTGGAATCTGGCAGTTCCTCAGAAACTTCGAAGTAATTCTACCTGAAGATCCAGCTATACCACTACTGGGCATATACACAAAAGTTGCCCCACCATACAACAAGGACAGGTGCTCCAGTATGTTCTTAGCAGACTTATTTGTAATAGCCAGAAGGTGGAAACAACCTGGATGTCCTTCAACCAAGAATGGACCCAGAAAATGTGGTTTGTTTACACCATGGAATACTGTTCGGCTATTAAAATGAGAACATCATGAATTTTGCAGGCAAATGGTTGGAACTAGAAAATATGCTGAGTGAGGTAACCTAGACCCAAAAGTACATGCATGCATGGTGTGTCCTTACTGATAAGTGGATATTAGCCAAAAAGTTTAGAATACCCATGATACAACCCACAAACCATATGGAGCTTAAGAAGAAGGAAGACCATGCATGTATGTTTCAATCCTACATAGACAGGGAACAAAATAATCATGGTAAGCAGAGGAAAGGAGGGACCTTTGTGGGAGAGGGGAGGTAGAGGGGAAAGGGGAAACAGGTTGAGGTATGGGGGGAACAGGAGAGATGACTAGAGGGCCAGGAGAATAAATGGAAATAAGCAGCCTCTGGGGGTGAATGGGAGGTTGGGGGACCTTCTAGAATGTACCTGAGACCTGGAAGGTGAGAGACTCTCAGGGATCAATGGGGTTGAACTTAGTCAAAATGTAAACTAGTCAAAATGTGGGGAGAGGGAACTTGAAGAGCCCACCTCCAGTAGATAGACAGGGCCTCAAGTCGTGAAAAGGCTTACTAATAAAGAGTCAAAATTTCTGATTCAGAAATGTTCCTGTCTAAAAGAAATTCCAGGAAAAAATGAATAAGAGACTGAAGGAAATGTGGTCCAGTGACTGGGCCAACTTGGGATCCGTCTCATGGTCAGAGGGTGGCTGGGCTCCAAGGCCTGACTCTATTACTGATGCTATGATGTGCTTACAGACAGGAGCCTAGCCTGGCTGTCCTCTGAGAGGCCTTTTACCAGCTGACTGAGACAGATGCAGATCCTTACACCCAACCATTGTACTGAAGTCAAGGACCCTGATGTCTGAATTAGGGGAAGGATTGAAGAAGCTGAAGCTGACTGTCACTTCATAGGAAGACCAGCAGTCTCAACTAACCCAGACCCAGAGACTGAGCCACCAACCAGGCAGCATACACAGATTGGTCCAAGGCCCCTGGCACATACATAGCAGAAGACTGCCTGGTCTGGCCTCAGTGGTAGAAGATTTGCCTAATCCACAAGAGACTTGAGGCCTCAGGCAGTGGAAGGGGTGAGGGAGAGAAAGCACCCTCTCAGAGTTAAGAGGGAAGAAGAAAGGGATAAGGAACTAAGTGATGGGAGACTGGGAGGGGGGCAATGGCTGGAATGCAAATAAAATAATTAAAAAAATAAGGGACCCAGCCTTTTGAGAATATTCATGGATAGGAAAGAAAGGGTTTTTGTGGCATGAGTAAAATGATCTCTGGTCTCTGAGATTAGAACAACTAACTAATGTAGCTACTAGTCCTAATGAATGTGATTGGCGGGTAAACACAATGTTCTCATATTGATTTCATAGCAGTGACTCAAACATCAGCCATTAGTGGCTATGGAAGATGTGAGGACAACAGAAGGATGTGCAAGTTCATTTATAAAGGAAGAATATGTGTTTGGATTCCTTGGCTGAATAGTATGTCAGTAATTTTCAATAAATTATTTTATTTTATTTTTTTAAAAGATTTATTTATTTATATGTGAGTACACTGTGTCTGTCTTCAGACACCCAAGGAGAGGGCATCAGATCTCATTGTGGATGGTAATGAGCCACCATGTGGTTGCTGGGATTTGAACTCAGGACCTTTAGGAAGATCAGTCAGTGCTCTTAACCTGACTGATCCATCTCTCCAGGCCCAAAAAATGATTTTATGCCTAAATCAAACAAGAGGCAGGCATGGTTGTGCACACCTGCAATTTCAGGTACCTTAGAGGCTCAGGTAGGATGACTACCTATGCAAGACACACTTGGGCTTCAAAGTGAGCTCATGTTTGGTCCTGTCAGGAGCTATAATGGGACAAGCTAATGTACTAGCAGGTGATCATCCTGAAGTGGCCTGCTTCAGATTATTATATAATATGCAACAGGTGGGACCTCATGAAGCAAAGCTGTGAGGGACTAATTTTAGGAAAGATTCCTGCTATTAATATGCTTTTCCTGTTATTATTAAACATATATAATAATCAATAGGTAACAGCACACCCCTTTGGAGCAGATCTCTGCAGATCAACGAAGATGTACTGTCTTAAGAGTGATGCTATGTAGACAAATAGATGGCTTAAGTTTTAATGATGATCCTATAGGAATTCCTAAAATTATATCTGTGATTATTAAGCTCTTTAATAGTGGAAATTCTATTGGGTCCTTTTCTGATAGTCAAAACTGCAATGAGAACTCTGCCAGTCTCCCAAATGTCACCAGTTAATTGCTCTTAGATGACAACCAGATTTTCTCCTACTCAGAGCACATTTCAAGAGGTTGTAAAACAATTAACCAAAGGCCATAAAAAGGGAACTAGGATTTATTATAGGTGCAGGACAGAAGATAAAACATTGACTGGGTTTATTTATACAAAACTTAACTAATAACTTAGTTATGGTTTTAAACTTTCAATGAACTTGTGAAAGACAAGTGATAGATGTTTAGCTACATAATTACTCCTAATGAATATGCATGTAAACATTCTCTGTTGTAACTTCTATTTCAATTTATGACTTGATTTTTTTGTGTGAACTTGTGATGAACTTTGTAACATGTGATCTTGTGTTCTGAAAGACGTTTAAGGGCTGACAACAAAGAGAAGAGTCAGACCAGAAGAATTTAAGTGAGAGGAACAGAGGTGAGAAGAAAAGAGTTGAGAGAAGAACTGAACTGAGAAGTTTTTAGTCAGAAGAGAATAAGATTAGAAGGAGAATGCAGAGTGGAATAACTTAGAAACTACAGGTAACATTAAAAAAAAAAACCTAAGAGAGCAATGTGCAGAATGCAGAGGGAAAGAGGAAAAGAGAAGATGCTGCAGAGAGCAGAAGGTCCCATGGTAAGGAGAAGGCAGTCTTAGTCTTATTAAAAGGAACAAAGCCTTTTTCTTATAAACATGGATTTAATTCATTTAGCATTAAAAGGGTGACAGCCTTTTCTTTCTCAATGCTATAAATATTGGAGTTCATTTTTTCATCCAGAATGAGTGCGTTCTTTCTGCACTGGTGCTTGGTCCTTTGCTCCATATGCATATGTAAGTACAGATGTGTGTGTAAGTATGCAATTGTGAGAATGCATATAAGGTGGGCCCAGCTGAATTTGTGTGGAAATGTGTAAATGTAAACTCTGTATGTTTGAAGTTGTGTATGAATTTAGGTGAGATTATGCATATTCACTTATGTAAAACTTTTTCTTTCTGCAAGTGTTATTCTCTTCTCCTGTTTCAATAGTTTTTTTTTATTATTTTTTCATTTAATCTTCAATCTTATCAGAAAATGTTTGTAATTCCTCTTTCTTTCTTTCTTTCTTTCTTTTTTTATTGGATATAGTCTTTATTTACATTTCGTTTCCCTTTTCCTGGTTTCCCGACCTCAAAAGGTCCCACATGCATTTTTCCCTCCCCCTGTTCCCCCATCCAACCCTTCCGACTTCCCTGCTCTGGTATTCCCCTACACTGCTGCATTGGGCCTTTCCAGAACTAGGGTCCACTCCTTCCTTCTTCTCAGACATCATTTGGTATGTGGATTGTGTCTTTGGTGTTCCAAGATTCTAGGCTAATATCCACTTATCAGTGAGTGCATGCCATGGGTATCCTTTTGAGACTGGG
>BDUI01034186.1:13301-25083 GCA_002335545.1 Apodemus speciosus | reverse complement strand
CTCACTCTGTAGACCAGGCTGGGTTTCAACTCAGAGATCCACCTGCCTCTGCCTCCTGAGTGTTGCTGGGATTGAATACAAACCACCTGGCTCTCTTTGGGCTTTTTGACGGCTCCTCACAGGTAAGAACAGGTGACCTCTGACCCCCAGCAGCCCTCGGGGATCAGGAATGCAGCGCTGAGTGAGTGTCACTGTTTTGGCTGGAGGGTCACCCTATTAGACACACCTACTTCCAATGAATCAAAAGCATTCGGAAGTCAGGTGCTTACCTCTCAAGACCCCCAGAGGGCGGAGACGGTGCAGCAGTTAAGAGCACTGGCTGCTCTCCCAGATTTGGCTCCCAGCACAGAAACACTTGCGACTCCAGTCCCAGGGTGTCCAAGGCCCTCGTCCCAACTTCACACTTCTTTAGGGAACCAAGGGCACAYGTGGTTTATGCATATGGTACACATGGGAATGAAACACTCGTATACATGAGGGACCTGGGCCCCTTCTGCTGTGGGGACACAGCTCTGAGGAGCTCCCTGGGAAGTGCACGTGTGTGAGAGAGGACACTGCACGCACCGCGGGGATGTGTCGTCCACCACCTCATTTATTGACAGACAGCATTGCTATCTTGGTGCCATCTAAGATGACCTTCCCTGGGAGGTCAGCCACACTTCTGACAGGCACCGTGGCTAGGCAGGGCGAGAGGGACCACTGTGTCTCTCGGGAACTGGGACTGTGCTGGAGGCCCATCTGGGCACACCAAAATTGTGTCCATATCAAAGAGAGGGAGGGGTGCTGGGGCCTGCCCTGGGCACAGTGCCCAGTGCTAGAGGATGGACTTCTGAGTCGTCCGTGACTGTCTGAGGCCCATGATGAGCTACCACAGGAGTCGGGGCTGGGTGTCTGCCAGCCCGTCTTCTGCTTTCTGTGGGACCCGTCCTGGGCTTGGTGCACATCACCGGCTACCAAAACCAGATGATGCGGCCACTGCTAAGCAGGGCTCTCACGAGCCTTTCCTTCACAAGTCTCAAGTCTGTTACTTCTCTCACGGGCTGTGGAAGTCAGGACTTCACAAGTCTCAAGCCTGTCACTTCTCCCAAGGGCTGTGGAAGTCACGACCGCTTTCTGGGAGGCCAGTGTGCCTTGATGGCTCAGGGATGGTGAAGGCCATGGAGACTCCTCGAGAGGACAGCGTGGTGCCCGGGAAGCTGAAACTGGAGTATTCTTCGCTGTCCTTTTTCGTTATCAGGATTTGGGGATGGAGGAAGGCCTCTGGGGGACCCTTGCTTTGGAATATCGCCTTGCTTTTCTCCTGGTTTCTGAGGGTGAGTTTTCTCATGGGGTGCACAGGCCACTGGGTGACTCTGTTGGGCACGGTGACTGTCTTTTTGGAGGACAAAGGCTTTTCTAAGGTTTCACAGATGTTTTGGTCGTCCAGATACCACCAGTGCTGCAGCGGGTACATGGGGATCGGCAGCAGGGCCAGGATGCTGAGGAAGACGACCCAGCCCAGGGCTGTCTTCTGGTAAGGCCGCTTCACTTCCTGGCCCTGGGGACAGGGACAGTAGGCCACAGGGGGGAGGGGCTCAGTCTGGGTGCTCTGAGTGAACCATTCCCCACGTCCCTGGGATAGGGTAGGATCGGGGCCTGTGTGCTTGGGGCTCCTGGTCCCCGAGGGTAGGAGACACAGGGTGGGGTGCTGGCCCCCCGGGTCCCCACAGGCAGAGGCCATACCATGCTATTATTCCAGGAGACATAGTAGAGAGATTCGCTGTGGCAGAGATTCAGGAAGTAGATGGTGAACAGGGCCAGCAGTGTGGGAAAGGTCACGTAACTCCACAGGAAGGTGAAGGGGGCCCACACCAGGCGGCCCAGCTGGCCGAACATCTCAGCCCTGAACCTGGGTGGAGGAGGGGACTGTCAGGACAGCTATACACTGGGCAGAGGGAGAGCTTCCGGCTCAGGTTCTCTCAGATGCTCCCGACACTTGATTATGGGGACTAGGCCCTCCCTGGCTCTGGGACAGCAAGGTTGTCACCCCCCCCCCCTGTGAGAACTGTTCAGTCCACTGGACTGTACCTCCCGGGAGGCTCTGCCTGCTGTCTGGGGACCCTTGGGGGTGCCTGTGTCCCTGGAAGTCCTACGATGGACTTAATAGCTCAGCATCCCTCCCGCCCCTCGCCCCTTCCCCCTCCCTGAGAGCGGAAATCACCTCTTCACTCCATAGACCCAAGCCAGAGAGAGGTTCTGAATCACCACAATTATGACGAGGACCATGGGAACCAGGTGATCGTCGAACAGGAACACCACGTAACTGCCGGGGCGGCTGGAGAAGACGAGGCTACCCAGAAATCCTCCCAAGCAGACAAGCACTAAAGGTCAAAGTTGATTGGACCACACTGGGGTTTGAGAGTTGGGGGTCCCTGTGGATGCTGGCATACTTGGGGTGAGTGCGGGGAAGGTTACAGGGTATGGGTTTTCGTTTTGGTTTTGGTTTTACCTGGTACCAGCTTGGGATGCTTTACGAAGGTAGAGATACTTTTCTGCAGAGGAAGCACGATGCCCTCCAGGAGAGTTAGCATGGTGCCCAGGCCCATGAGAGCCAGAGACAGGAAGAAGATGATGGCCCAGAAAGAGGAACCGGGAAACAGTGAGATGGCTTGAGAGAAGGCCACATAGGCCAGGCCAGGGCCCTCCATTAACTGTGGGGAAGAAGGGTTCTGAGGCAGTGCAGTATCTGGATAGGGTGGGGGTGGGGCAGTACTTGATTAGTAACGCCTTTCATGGGTAGAAATGGGACACCCAGCATGGAAGTTTGGGGTAAAAGTGTTGAACGTTAGCCTTCCTTGGCCGGGTGACCAGGGCGACATTCATTTTCTGGGTTGTCTGGGGTGAGCCACAGCATAGCTGCCAGGCCTGGCCCCCCTGACAAACACACCTTTTCCTTCTGCACCAGGATGCTGCAGGGCAGGGTTAGATGGGCGATCTCATTCTGCAAGCTGCTGGGGAGTTGGCTGATCCAGTGTAGGTAATCCGGTGGGGATTTATGGATGATGTCCTGGGGAGGCCAGGCCGCCTGGGGTAGCACACCGTTGGCTATCAGGTTGAGCAGGTTGGCCACACTACTGACAGGGTTGGAAGGGAAAAGAAGACAGAGACTGGACTGGCTTGTCAGCCATCACCACCCAAGGAGAATGGGGACCAGGCATGGGAGGGCTGTCCAGGAGGTATGGGGGGGGGTCGTGGCTTGGCAGTGCACGGTTGAGGAGCGCCATCTTGTGAGAGCCTCTTTGTGTTGTGAGGACTCAGCAGGGTCCCGGCAGGGCAAACTTCCCAGCTTCCTTTTGTCTGAATTTGTTTTGGTTTGTTCATTTTTTGAGACAGGGTTTCTCTGTGTAGCTCTGGCTGTTCTAAAGCTGGCTCTGTAGACCAGGTTGGCCTCCAACTCAGAAATCCGCCTGCCTCTGCCTCCCAAGTGCTGGGATTAAAGACATGTGCCACTATTTTTTTTTTTAATTTAAAAAAGATTAAAACAAAACAAAACAATGACTCAGCAGTTCAGAGCACGCGCCATTCTTGCAAAGGACCTGAGTTTTGTTCCCAGAAACCCCAGGGCAGCTCCCGGAAGTCTTGAGCTTTTCAGGGTTCTCTTGACTTCCGCATGCAGGTGCTGCACATGAACTTGTAACAAGTACAGACAAATATACATAGATAAAAATTTTGAAAATTTGTTTTGAGACAGAGTCTCAGTATGCAACCCTGACTGGCCTGGAACTCGCTGTGTAGTCCAGGCTGTCCCATAAAGGTTTGCCTGACTTTGCCTCCTAAGTCTGGGATTAAAGGCATTTGCCACTACGCACACCTATTTTATTTATTTTTGAATGATGAATTTTAATTTTCTCTGTATATGGGTGTTTTGCCTGCATGTTTACGGTGTATATTCCTGGCGCCTATGGAGGCCAGTAAAGGGTGTTACAGAGAGTCGTAAGCCACCACGTGGGCGTTAGAACTCAAACCCAGGTCCCCTGGAAAAGCGAGGATTTTTAACTGAGTCAACAGTTCTCAACCTGTGGGTCACAATCTCTCTAGGGATAAAAGAGCTTTTAGACATTTATGATTCATACCACAGTAGCAAAAGTAGTTGTGAGGTAGCAACAAAGAACTTTACGGTTGGGGGTGGGCACAAGGTGAGGAGCTGTAGAAGGCGAAGCATCAGGAAGGTTGAGAACTCAGTCATCCCTTCTTTGTTGTTGTTGTTGTTGTTGTTGTTTTTTTAAGATAGAGTTTCTCTGGGTAGCCCTGGCCACCGCCTCAATCACTTCCTCTTCTTATAAAGCCATTAACTAGCTGGCGGTGGTGGCAGACGCCTTTAATCCCAGCATTTGGGAGGCAGAGGCAGGCGGATTTCTGAGTTCGAGGCCAGCCTGGTCTACAGGGTGAGTTCCAGGACAGCCAGGGCTACACAGAGGAAACCCTGTCTCAAAAACAAACAAACAAAAAACAAAACAAAAAACCCAAAAATAAAGCCATTAACTGTGTCATCAGAACCCCAGCCTGGCGACCTTGTCTAATTGTAACCGACACTCTCAGACATCCGCCTCTGAATCACATCGACACACAATTCTGGGGAGTAGGCGTGTCATACGCGAAGCCCAGAAACGCAGCAGTAGTGAGTCTTGGCACTAGCGCCCACCATTCCATGAGTTGGATAGCTAAGATTTCTTTTTTTTTTTTTTTTTGACGAAACCTTATGTGCTAGGGTCTCAGACTGCAGTCACCAACCACACAGTCTTCTCTCGGTAGACAACGGTCAGTCACCATTTGGGTCCTGGTGAACAGAGCCGTGCTGCAGATGTCTGCCAGCTGGTGAGCAGCAGCCCTGGGCTGGGAGTCCCAGCGCGGTGTGATGGACTTGGAGAAGTACCTGTCTCCGAAGGGATTGTTTTCCACACCCGCCAACCAAGCACACAGCGTCCGGTTGCCGTCCATTGCTTCCCATGCACTGACTCTCACAGTTTTCTGTCTTAGTTTTTCAGTCCACTTGGTCATTAGTGACCCTGGTGGGTATGGCAGTGTGATCTCCTTGTGACTTTCAGTTTCCCAGGTGCAGGCTGGGTGTTGCGGTGCACGGCTATCACCTCAGGACTCGGGAGGACCAGAGTGGGATCAGAAGCTCAAGGCCATCCTCAGCTACCTAAGAGGGGCCAAAGGCAGCGTTGGCCACTCAGGCCCCGCCTTTCAATAAAAACTCAGCGTTCTGTGGACAGATCACTTGTCATACAAACCCRAGTCTGAGCTCCAGAACAGAGAGAAACAGACTCCCCAAAGCTGAGTTCGGGCCTCAACAAGCATGCCTAGATGTGGGCGTGCCTAGATTGTGGGCGTGCTGGCGTGCACGAGCATCAAACGAACAGCAGACAGAAGCTTGGGCTAACCCCAACATTCCCATCTTTGGCATCCTAATTGGAAGGAAAACTGTGGAGCTGTTAAACATCTGTGAATGTGGGGCCRGAGAGAWGGCTCAGTGGTTAAGAGCACTGACTGYTCTTYCCAAGGTTCTAAATTCAATTCCCAGCGACCACATGGTGGGTCACAACCATCTTTAATGGAATCGGATGCCTCTTCTGGYGTGTCTGAAGACTGCCACACTGTACTTACATAAAACAAATAAATCATTTTTTAAAATCTATGAATGTTATAATTAATGAAGGAAAACAAAAACCCAGGCTCATGAATTTCAAAAAGAGCAAGGCGAGGCGTAGGGGAGAGGCTGGAAGGGGAAAGGGTGTGCAGGTGTTTTCCCTCAGGGGCCGGGGAGAGTGTGGGATCTCCTGGAACTAGAGTCACCGATGGCGTGAGCCATCGTTTGGGTGCTTATGGCTGAACCCAGGTCCNTTTTTTTTTTTTTTTTGACGAAACCTTATGTGCTAGGGTCTCAGACTGCAGTCACCAACCACACAGTCTTCTCTCGGTAGACAACGGTCAGTCACCATTTGGGTCCTGGTGAACAGAGCCGTGCTGCAGATGTCTGCCAGCTGGTGAGCAGCAGCCCTGGGCTGGGAGTCCCAGCGCGGTGTGATGGACTTGGAGAAGTACCTGTCTCCGAAGGGATTGTTTTCCACACCCGCCAACCAAGCACACAGCGTCCGGTTGCCGTCCATTGCTTCCCATGCACTGACTCTCACAGTTTTCTGTCTTAGTTTTTCAGTCCACTTGGTCATTAGTGACCCTGGTGGGTATGGCAGTGTGATCTCCTTGTGACTTTCAGTTTCCCAGGTGCAGGCTGGGTGTTGCGGTGCACGGCTATCACCTCAGGACTCGGGAGGACCAGAGTGGGATCAGAAGCTCAAGGCCATCCTCAGCTACCTAAGAGGGGCCAAAGGCAGCGTTGGCCACTCAGGCCCCGCCTTTCAATAAAAACTCAGCGTTCTGTGGACAGATCACTTGTCATACAAACCCRAGTCTGAGCTCCAGAACAGAGAGAAACAGACTCCCCAAAGCTGAGTTCGGGCCTCAACAAGCATGCCTAGATGTGGGCGTGCCTAGATTGTGGGCGTGCTGGCGTGCACGAGCATCAAACGAACAGCAGACAGAAGCTTGGGCTAACCCCAACATTCCCATCTTTGGCATCCTAATTGGAAGGAAAACTGTGGAGCTGTTAAACATCTGTGAATGTGGGGCCRGAGAGAWGGCTCAGTGGTTAAGAGCACTGACTGYTCTTYCCAAGGTTCTAAATTCAATTCCCAGCGACCACATGGTGGGTCACAACCATCTTTAATGGAATCGGATGCCTCTTCTGGYGTGTCTGAAGACTGCCACACTGTACTTACATAAAACAAATAAATCATTTTTTAAAATCTATGAATGTTATAATTAATGAAGGAAAACAAAAACCCAGGCTCATGAATTTCAAAAAGAGCAAGGCGAGGCGTAGGGGAGAGGCTGGAAGGGGAAAGGGTGTGCAGGTGTTTTCCCTCAGGGGCCGGGGAGAGTGTGGGATCTCCTGGAACTAGAGTCACCGATGGCGTGAGCCATCGTTTGGGTGCTTATGGCTGAACCCAGGTCCRCTGCAAGCGAACCCATTGTTCTTGTTTTATTTTTGCTTTCTTGAAACAGGGTTTCTCTGTATAGCCATGGCTGTCCTGGAWCTCGCTCTGGAGACCAGGCTGGCCTCGAATTTCACATATCTGCCTGCCTCTGCCTTGCCAATGCCGGGATTAAAGGCGTGCGGCACGTGTGCCCGGCTGTCGCCAGCGTTCTTAACGACTGGGGGGGGGGGATCTCTAGTCCTGGCGCACACTTTTAATTCCAGCACGTGGGAGGCAGAGACAGGTGTGAGGCTAGCCTGGTCTACAGGCCAGGCATGGACAGACAATGAAACCCAGTCTCAAAAACAATACAAAAACAAAACGAAACAGTCATGTGGTATTGGCCTTAAATCCCAGCACTTGGGAAGACAGAATAGTAGATCTTTGAGAGTTTGAGGTCTATAGAGCCAGTTCCGGACAGCCAGTGATACACAGAGATTCTCTGTTTCAAAAAGAAGAAGAGGAGGAGGAGGAAGAGGAGAAAGGGAGGAAGAGGAGGAGGAGGCAGTGAGGAGGAGGAGGAGGAGGCTCAGACACCAGCACTTCCTGACTCCCCAGCTCTACGGGGTCAGCTGTGTCTGGAGGCCCAGCAAGCTGTGAGCAGCAGCCTTGCAGGGTAAATGAGCAATATGGAAATGTCCCCCAACTTCCTTTGCAATTCCTGAGACGGAGGATGAGGTAAAGCAGGCAGGACGGTGGGGCTGAGGAGAGCCGAGGTGGTCCCTCCCGCCTTGGCTGCCTGATTCTGTCACCTACCTCTCGACGCACCGACTGCCGCTGGTTGTGGCCCAGAAGCCCAGCACGAGGAAGGTGACGGACGAGCTCAGCAACGACATCGCCAGGTTGACCATGGCCACAAAGGACGCGCACTTGATGTAGTTCTCACCTCTGGTCTGGTAGGAGGAGAAAGTTATGATGGTGCCCATGCCAAGGCCGAGGGAGTAGAGAACATGGCCTCCAGCCTGACGCCATGTGTCCAGTGATGCCAAGATGGAGACCTGTGGAAGACAGAGGAGGCGTTTGGAGCGGTGTCTCGGGTGAAGGCCCGGCAGAGGGACACGAGAGGCTGTGAAGGGCGAAGCGGGAGGACTGGGGGAGGGGAGGGGGAGGGGCGACGAGGAGTCTGGCCCCCGGCCCGGCCTCACCTCTGTGGTCACCAGGCGCCTGAGGCTGGCCTTCACACCTTTCAGGAAGAGGGTGCGGATGAAGAAGCAGAGGAGGAGGATGTTGGGGAACAGTATGGAGAAGATCATCATCTGGCCGTGTGGGTCGGGAGACGCAGGGAGGAGGAAGACAGAGAACACATTAGCGGGGGTCTCGAGGGTCAGCAGGATGGTGTGAGGGGTGGCCAGGGGCCAGGGGCCAGGGAGGGTGGATGCGTGCAACAGGGCAGTGCCTGAGCAATGCCATCCAAGGCTGACCCCTGGGCTCCGTGAGCTTGTGCACACCCGCCTGCACACAAACAAGCCTCGCACAGGGGCCTTGCCTTTCAGCACCCACTCTGATGCCAAGCTCCTCAACCACATGGCAGCCATGCGCCTGTCTCCAAAGTCTCTCCTGTTTCTTTTCTTTACCTACAAACCCCTCCACTCCGCCTCAGGCCCCACTAGCTCCCTTCCTCCTTGCTATCTGCCTTGGGTCTTGAGACGGGGTCTCACAGCGATGCAACGGATGGGTTAGACAAGGCTGACTGGCCAGTGAGCTCCTGGGGTCTGGCCTCCTGTCTCTGCTTCCCAGTTCTTGGAATCTAAGCATGCCAGGCCTGCTTTTTGGCCTGGGTGCTGGAGATTAAACCCAGGAACTTCTGTTTCTGTTTCGTTTTTGGTTTTTTGTTTTGTTTTGAGACAGGATTTCTCTGTGTAGGCATGGCTGTCCCAGAACTCACTCTGTAGAAAGCAAGAACCCCCTCCCCGCTAGCCAGGCAGCCTCTCTCTCTGTAAGTCCTTGGGTGCCTGCCGTCCCTATCCCGGTGCGGTGCTCCGGTCTAGCCAGTTTTCCCTTATGCGGGCTCTGCCTGCCAGTCCTCTCCTTTGCGGGCCCTGCCCGCCAGTTTTCCGGGCCCGCCCGCCTGTATTTTCCCCCACAGTCCCTGTCCACACCCCTTGGGCCTGGAGCTTGATGGCATGAGAGGGGAAAGGAGAGAGACCCCTGAGCAGCAGCAAGCAGCTCACTCTGCCTCCTGCTCTGTGACGACCTGAGGCTGTGTCAAGTCTCAGGCAAACATACGCTCCTTCGCCACAGGGCCTCAGGCTGTCATGCCTTCCCCTCCACAGTGGACTGTATACCTCGAGCCAAGAGCCAAATAAATCCTCCCTTCGTGAAGTTGTTTCTTGTCGGGCCACAGTGATAGGAAGAGTAATGACAAGACCCCCCTCCCCCACCCCCGCACTGGGTCCGCTAGTCCTAGTGGAGTTTACATTAGCAGGACTACATTACACTAGCAGGACTACATCAAGAATTATGTGTTTTGGCCTCCAAGGATGTGCGAGGGAGTCCAGGTGTTCACATGGACACAGAAACCAGAATGAGGACATGGAGGTGGCCACAGGCACACCACATAGGCTACAGATGAGATGCTAGAAACATCTGGGAACAGCTGTGTATATTCACAGGCACATGGTAAAGCCCGGGAAGGCTGGGACCCAGGGTGAGTTTAGGAGAGGTGAGAGATCGATCAAGTCTCAGCACAGTGACGGTGACCAGGAGGGAAGCTGGGTCACACAGCTTCCTCGAAGCGGGTGTGGCCTCTTGCTTGGGACTTTTGCTGGGGACACTGGTGGCCCCCGAGGCCCAGGAGGAAAATGGCCATCGGGGCACTTACTAGCACTGAAATCTTTATCCTGGTGACCATGGTGACATAGAGGAGGATCCATGTGACAAGGAGGCACAGGGTCACGTTTGGGACCAGCACCTCTATCGCTTCTTCCAACTGATTGGATGCTCGGAGGATAGTGCGGTACCAGAAATACTGGTGGGGCTCTGACCAAAGGCAGACGTTGCCTGCGGAGTGGGGCGGAGAGATCCAGATACTTACAGGCCATCTCGCCGGGCGTCTCCCCTCGCTTTTGAGTCCCCCGTCCCTCCCCTTACCAACCATACTTAAGTTTTCCACCGAGGGGCAGTGTTCCCAGGGTAGAGGGTAATCAAAGGACTGGCCGAGGTAGAAGAGGCTCCAGGAAACCAGGGCGCTGTTATACAGGACCACCAGGACGCAAGCCTGTGGAGAAGAAGCTGGGCTCGAGGGCGTCATGGAGGAGGAGCGTGGAGGCTGGGGACTTGCGGCTCTGCTAGCCCACACCTACCAGCATGCTGGAGTAGCCCACACCACTAAGCCAGGGGACCAGATACTTCCAGGCCCGGATGTTGTCCATCCGTAGCCACTGTCCTATGACCATCTCCATGTACATGAGGGGGATTCCCAGCAGCAGGAGGAGGATGAGGTATATCAGCAGAAAGCTCCCTGTGGAGACAGAGGGGAGGCTCGCTCAGGCGGTGGGCAACCCCGCACCCATCACATTCTCCCTGAGGACCCGGACACCCCCCTCCCTCCTTACTCTCAGAACACGGTCCCGGGCCTCACCTCCTCCGTTCTGATGGCAGAGGTACGGGAAACGCCACGTGCTACCAAGTCCGATGGAGAAGGCCACCAGGATCAGGATATTCTCCGTCTTCCTAGCCTGGAAGTGGTTCGGGATCTTGGTAATACGGACCTCTTTGGTCTTGAAGCCCCAGGACAGAGATGTGGGGTTGTTACTCTTCCTGCTTGCTGTGGGCTCTTCCTCGACGGGCTCTTCCTTCTTAKTATCATTCTTCTTCTTAGATTCTGGAAATTCTTCAAAGGTTTGGTCCATGGTGTTCTCTGCACTGGCTCAACTCCTGATGGGGTTTTGAGGTCACCAAAAACAGACGTTAGGGACAGATTTTTGTGTAGCACCAGCATCCAGAGAGGCACAGGGAAACGGAGAGGCTTGCTTTACAATGAGTCGTCCTGGCTGAGGGGATAATAATCCTGTACGGGTGCCTGCTGCCAAACCTGATGACCTGAGTTCAGTCCCTAGGCCCCACATGCTGGAAGGAGGGAACAGATCCTCTGACCTCCACGTGTGTCCAGTGGCGTGTCCGCGTTATGCCCGCGCACACCGCACAGTAAATAACATATTTAAAAAGCATACATTGTTGGATGTTTCGGCTTTATACAGCTTTGGAGTGTATATATTTGTTTGGAGACAGGGTCTCACTAGCTCAGACTGGTTTCAAGCACCTTATGTAGCTGAGGATGGCTTGAAATTCCTCATCCTCCGGCCTCCACCTCCTGAGTCCTGGGGTTACAGGTGTGGACCTCCATTCCTAGTTTTCCTTTATATTTTATAATTTAAAGAGAGGCGGATGCTCTATGCACACGGCTCAGGAAAAGGCCACGTGCTTTCAAACACCTGTCGTTTATGCCACAGAAAATGCACATAAGGAAACCACACATTTCTCTTGGTCAGCACTATGGGGGGGGGGGCTGGAGAGGGGTGCCAGGCATCATAAGAATGCACACTGCTCTTGTAGTAGACACAAGTTCAGTGCCCAGAACCCACCTTGGGTGGCTCACAACCATCTGAAATTCCAGCGCCAGGGAATCTGACACCCTCCCGTCCTTTGCAGGTACCTGTACTCAGGTGCACAGACCTACACACACACACACACACACACACACACAC
>BDUI01034165.1:11422-18955 GCA_002335545.1 Apodemus speciosus | reverse complement strand
AGCGACGGGTAGGAGGGGGGACCGCGGGGGAGGCTCTGAGTGGGGAAGCTGAGCTGAGGTTGCATACATTTGTTCAATCAGAAAACACAAACAGGCACACAAAAGGAAGCTCAGAGTGAGGACCTGAGGGTGGGGGTGAACTCCCCTCCCGGACCCACTCCCCAAAAGAGGAGTGGGTCCTTGGGAGGAGGAGAAGGGAGAGGTAGGGGGAGCAGCCCAAAATTTAAAAAAACAAAAAACAAAAAAACAAAAACAATGGAGCCCAGAGTTTGCGTTTGATTAGCTTTATTTATTTAAAAAAATGGTACATATATAAATATTCTTAGACATTTTTGCATTTTACAAGGCTGAGGATTCTCGTTGTGGGGTTTTTGTGGGTTAGGGGATACGGGGTCTTTTGATCCCTCCGGAGGAGGGGACCTCACCCCAGGACCTGCAGCTGCTGCCTTGGTCCCCATCGACACAGCGTTTTCGTTTGCCTTTAAAAAATAATAATAAAAGGAAGAAAACAAAAAGCAGGAGGAAAAAGCAAAGTCTCTAAGAGCCGATCACCTGATTCGTAGGGAGTCTGGGGGCTGAGCGAGCGGGCTCGGCTGGCTAAGCGCCTCTTCCAGTCGCGGTCCCCAGTTCAGTCCATGTCCACTTCCTCGCCCTCGGGAGGGCTGGGTCCTGTAGCAGCGCCCGGCTCAGCGGCACCGCAAGTGGCTGGCTCCCCGGGTGGACTGGGAGCTCTGGGGCCCGGGCCGGGCGACGTTTCGAGGGGCGGGGGCGGCGGGGCCGCGGGGCAGACGGTCCCCGCGTCCGCGCAGTCCCCGGCACCGCTCTCGGCTGCCGCCGCTGCTAGGTCCCGGAAAGAAGCGGGAGCCGGTGGCCCGGGAGAGGCAACAACCTCAGGGCTGCGACGGGCGAAGGACGGGTCCGCACCGCCACCAGGTCCGGGGAAAGCTCCGAAGCTGGCCTGCGCGGGTGGTGCGGGGGGAGCGGGGGGCGCGGGAGGCGCATCCTTGGGCACCAACTCAGGGCCCGCTCCGCCCTTGAGCGCTGCCTGTGGCACCAGGAAGCCGAGGGGCTGCGTGATGGGGTAGAGCAAGAAGTGGCCCTTGCCAATCAGGGTCCGAGGCGCGCATGGCAGCCCCGGCGTGAAGTCCAGCCCCGCAGTGGCCGCAGCGTTGGCTGGGGTGGCTTTGCGACGCGGTGGCGAGTCGGACAGCAGGCTCTCCACGCTGAACGGGCTAGCCTTAGGCAGGCCCGCAGTCGCTGCGGTTCCGGGCCCGCAGGGGACCGTGTCCTTGTCCCCCGGGCGGCCTAGCCGCGGCTGCGAGCCAGCGCCGCTTCTTTGGCTCGGGTAGAAGGCAGGGTCGCAGGTGCCAGGCGCGGGTGGCTCGCCAGGAGGTACCGGAGCGGAACCTGCGATGCCAGAGCCGTGCGCTCCAGGGCCCTTGGCCGCGGCGGTCGGCGGTGGCGGCTCCGGTGGCTCTGGAGACAAGCCTCCGCCACCGCTGTCGCTGTCGGAGCTAGGAGCGCTGTGCAGTGACAGGCCACCGGGCGAGTGCAGGTGGCGGTTCTGACTCTTGAGCAGTTTCTTCTCGTGTTTGCGTTTCTTCTTCTCCATCTTCTCCAGTTCCTTGCGAGCGATCTCCTCCGGGTCCATAGGCTCCCCGCTGCACGTGGTAGGGTGCGAGTTGTGGGCCGGCCGCCCCGGGCCCTTCTTGGTGTTCTCCTTCTTTCTCCACTTGGCCCGGCGATTTTGGAACCAGACCTAGAACAGCCGGACAAAGGGAGAGGGAGGGAAGGCACAATCAGGCTGGCTAGCCTTCCGCGGGGGCCGCGGGCCTCCCAAGCGCGCCCTAGACAGGGAGCGACCTCGGCTCCAGCGGGAGCAGCCGGAGTCAGGGCCAGCTCTCCACCGGCCCTTGGATGCTGATGCTCGGGTTGCAGCTTCTAGCGAGCATCTTATCCGCCCGGAAGGAGCATAGATGGGCCTCGTGGCCAGCTTCCCACTCTGACTTCTCACCTCGGGCCCCAGGGAACTGCCCCTTCCTCGGGCAAGGCCTGTGCGGCCTGTGACCCCGCGCTGTCCAGAGTTCCTGGTTGGGGGTGGGGGTGGGGGGGATAGGCAGAAAGCAGGGCCCCAATTTGCCCTCGCTGTCGTCTCTCAGTTCTAAGGGGGCTGGCCTGGTGATGAGCAGGAAAGGCTGTGCTGAACCGGCAGCCCTCCAGACCTGTGTTGGGGGGGGGGGGCAAGAGACGCTCAAAGCCCACATTTCAGGGTCCCCCTTGAAGGGAAATCTGGGTACGTCTTCCTCAAGAAGGGCCTGTGAAGCCGAACGAACTTCAGTAGCCCACCTCCCGCAGCACAGCTACGCACATAATTCTTTACGCAGGACCTAGGGACCACAGAGCTTTTCCAAAGCAGTCCAGCTTGGCCTGACCTGGGGGGGGGGAGTGCAGTGCCACAAGGTGGGCAAGCAGGCCCGAGGCTGACCACCAGCCCCCTCCCCCGAGAGAGCAGAGATGTTCTGTACTCCTTCCTGCTCTCCGCCGGCCTTGTCTGGGACAGCCAAGAAGAATTTAAAGATCACAGCAGCTCCCAAGACCAGGGCTCCCTGAGCCAAGGCCCTCGGAGCCATGGGCAAGGCTACCATCCCCTGCAGAATGTAGCAATGTAAATGTTTTGTTGGGGCCATATAAAGTTGTCAGGATTGCACCCCAGACCGGCTCAAAGGGAGCCTGGTTTGTGCAGAAAGAAGTCTCTGAGGCTAAGCCAAAACCCTGGGAAGCGTTCTCTTTTCTTTTTCAAAACTTTTTTTGGGGAGGGGGCAATTTCCAGATTACTTCACCTCCAGAAATTACTATCATATTAGAGGGAAAAATTAAAAAAAAAATTGGACTTCACTTAAACCACAGAACAAATTGGATAAAGGGATTTTTAAATAGGAAAGGCCAGGCCAAAGCCCAGGACCCAAGCATTTCAGGCAAAGCCTTGGTGCTAAACTGATATTTTGCCAGCTTCTGCCTCCACCCCAGACACCCACACAGATCCCAAGGCTTCTGTACTCTAGGAAAGCACCTAATTATGCAGACATTAATTCTGCAATTTTATTACGCCAAATTAACGCTGATTTTTTTTTTTAATACTACCTCCTGGCTCCGCATGAAATCGAATAATGAAGAGGTTGGTGAGGAAGGAATTTAATGGAGAAGTGTCTTAAATTCAGATGCCTTTTTCAAAACAAACAAACAACAAACAAACAAAAAAGCTCCCCTCTTTTCCAATGTGTTAACCACGAAAGTTTCCACCTCCTCTTCTACAAATGCACCGACGCCACCCCCCCTCCCCGCGGTTGTTTGTAAGACGATGGATAAATACGTGTTTCTATCTTAATATTTCACAGGCCAGAGGTAAAACAACTGATCTGTTGGCTTCGGGGCTGGGGGAAAGCCTCTGTCAAGAGCTCAGGTCCACTTTGTCCCCTTCGAGAAGGTTTTTCAAGCCTCGGCAGCCTTGCGCCTTTCCAGACCGTGCGCTGCAGCCGCGGCCGCAGCCAACCTACAACCGGCTTCTCCGAATCGCACGCAGTCACTGCAGTGGCTACTGGGGCGCCACCAGGATCTCTCCCAAATCACCTCGGCACTCTCAAGTTACTCACCTCCAGATGGGAAAAGGGGTCCAACCCTCTTAATCCCCTACCCTGGCCAGCAGCGCGGAGCCTGAAACCACCTCCTCGCCACTTAGAACAAAGGCAGCCCTGCCTCACAAGCGCTCTTGCACGCCTAGTGCGGGACCTCGGACTCCTTGGGCGACACCAATCTTTACCTGAACTCGGGACTCGACCAGGTCCAGGCGCAGCGCCAGCGCCTCGCGCATGAACACGTCCGGGTAGTGGCTCTCGTTAAACGCCTTCTCCAGCTCCTCCAGCTGCCAGCCGGTGAAGTTGGTGCGGGTGCGCCTCCGTTTGCAGCCGGGGCTCTCCTTGTCTGGGTCCCCGGAGTCTGCGGGCATGCACAGGACGCTGCAAGGCTCAGCCACCTGGCAGATGCTTGCCCGCTTGCACCCACTTCGTGTGCGGGGCTCGCGGAGGAGTGGGTCGCTACTCTCYGACGGCCTAGTGCACCCCACCCCCGAGGCCCCCCGTTGTGTTTCCCCGTGTCCCCGCCTCCAGCCTACCTGCAAGCTTGAAGGGCTGGCTTTCGCCGGCCACCCCGCAGGCGGCCGGCAGCAGCGGCGTGGGGTTGACCACCGAGGCTGCTGCCGCAGCGCACGAGCCGCTGAGCAGGCCGTCGATGGAGAAGGGCACCGAGGCCGCGGCGGCGGCGGCGGCAGCCGACTGCAGCTGGTGACCGGCCAGCTCGTACACGTGGTGGTGGCCCAGCGGGTAGGGGAAGCCCACCACGCCGCCCAGCGAGCCCCCGAACTGGGCATGCGGGTGCTCTAGGAGGCGACCGTCCATCATCTCGCGCGCGGGGCTGGCGGGGCGCGGGGGCGCGGACGGCGGCGGGGACAGGGGCCCGGAGCCCTACACATGCTTCGGCCCGCGCTCCGCCGCTTTACTTTATCAACATCAAGCTCTCGATAATTAGCCGCGGCCCGGGGAATTTGGGACCAATAAGAAGCGCTAATCGGCTCTGACGTCAGAGGCGTGCTGGGTGCAAGGAAACGTTTTCCATATCGATTGCTAATTATACCTGACACGCACCTCCATAAACAGTATCAGGAGCTGTCACAACAAGACGGGGTGGGGAGGGAGGGGCACCGCCGCGCTCGGCCGGCCGGGGGGCCCCCGGCGAGCCCCCCACTCCTGCCCCCCGCCGCTCCCGCCCCTCGCCTCCTTCTAATAGATTTCCCTTTAAAACATTCGCCGGCGTGTTGTGGGGATTTTTCACCAGAAATGCTGTACTCTCTGAACCTTTAAAGTGATGTTGCTCCAATTACAGAGAGACATTGAGCGGCAAATAGACTGATCCAATAATGGGAGATTCATCATCCGCTCTTTCCGAAACTGTCACATTGAATTTAAAACTACAAGGGCTTCTCTACCAGCCGCCTCTCCCGGGCTGCGGGCCGCCGCGAGCGGCGGCAGCGGAGGGAGGAGGAAGAGGGGGGGAGGAAGAGCGGGGTGAGGAAGAGAGGAGGAGAGGAACGGAGAGAAGTGTCCCAACGAACTGGAAGACCGAGGGGAAGAAAGAGGAGGAGAAAGGGCAAGGGGGGGGGAGGAGGAGGAAAGGATTGGGGGGAGGGGAGTGAAGAATGAGAAAGGGAGAAGGAGAGTGGATGGAGAGGAAGAAAGGATGGAGAGGAGGGGAGAAGAAGAAAGGGGAGAAGAACGGAGGAGGAAGGAGAGGAAGGGATGGGGAGAAAGGAAGGAGGGAGGGGAGGACGGAGAAGAGATGGAAGAACAGAGAGAAGCGAAGGATAAAGCAGGAGAGTGAGGAGACGAGAAAGCGGGGAGGAGCAGGGGAGGAGGGAGGATAAAGAGAAGGCAGAATGAGAAAGAGGAGTGGAGAGAAGGGGAGGATGGAGAGGAACAAGGGAGAAAGGAAGAAGAAAGGGGAGGAGTGTGGGAATAGGTGGACGGAGAGAAGAGAGGGAAAGGGGAAGAGGGGAAAGAGAGGGAGGGGAAGGGAGGGGTGGGGATAGGAGAACCTCCAAACAGCGATCCAGCCAAATGCAGCCCCCCATCTATGAGGAGTCTAACCCAAAGCCCTCCCCGCCTTGATTGGCACTCCATCAATATAGACAGGGCGGTGGCAGCTGGGGCACCCTAACCCCACTTAACTCCCACCCATATGGGTCCTGGACTCCAGCCCAGAAGAGGAGGGGGAATGGAAGGAGGAAGGACAAGGGTAACTTAGTAACTTCGGGATAGTGACCAATGGCTCAAGCACCCCTTCAAATAAATAAATATAAATAAATAAATAAATAAATAAATAAATAAATAAATAAATCTCCCTGCGCGTCAGCTCTGAAGAATGGGTTGGAGGCACTAACCCATCTATTATAATTAAATTATGTTCGCAGTGAGATGCCAGTCCCTTCTCCACTGTAAAATATTGATAGTCTCAAAACTAAATCATTAGGGGACATATCCTTAAATAAGCGGCGAGCACGGACTCTGAGCAGAGGTGGCCGCAGCAGCCAGGAGGGATGGGTATGTGTGTGTATCCTTCGTAAAAAGCAAGTTTGTCACTGGAGAGATGGCTTTTTGCTGGCTCCAAATTTGTAGKCATAGTACTCTGACTCTCCTAGACCGCCTGCCCTCCCCGAGGAAGAGCCTGAACATCACAACCCCAGGGCACTGTGACAAGTTTGCTTCGGGTGAAAGTGACACCAGCCAGGTTGCTAAGCCCTAAAGCGTGGAAAAAAGAGGGACAGGCCAGAATGGTGTGTGTCAGTCCAGTGTGTGTGTGTGTGTGTGTGTGTGTGNGCGTCAGCTCTGAAGAATGGGTTGGAGGCACTAACCCATCTATTATAATTAAATTATGTTCGCAGTGAGATGCCAGTCCCTTCTCCACTGTAAAATATTGATAGTCTCAAAACTAAATCATTAGGGGACATATCCTTAAATAAGCGGCGAGCACGGACTCTGAGCAGAGGTGGCCGCAGCAGCCAGGAGGGATGGGTATGTGTGTGTATCCTTCGTAAAAAGCAAGTTTGTCACTGGAGAGATGGCTTTTTGCTGGCTCCAAATTTGTAGGCATAGTACTCTGACTCTCCTAGACCGCCTGCCCTCCCCGAGGAAGAGCCTGAACATCACAACCCCAGGGCACTGTGACAAGTTTGCTTCGGGTGAAAGTGACACCAGCCAGGTTGCTAAGCCCTAAAGCGTGGAAAAAAGAGGGACAGGCCAGAATGGTGTGTGTCAGTCCAGTGTGTGTGTGTGTGTGTGTGTGTGTGTGTGTGTGTGTGTGTGCCCTGACCCGCTGAGCTGGCAGAGAGGGAACCAGTCTGCCCTTCGGGGTGGGTCCCCAACATGCATGTCTGGGGCCTGGACCCCAGTCGGACTACAATCCGGCCTAGCTTCTAATCTACAGTGGCTGGACTACCAAATTGGATTTAATTACTCCCTCCCTCTGCCTCTGAAGGAGGGGGGAAAGTACAGAGTTGGAGACAGGCCTGGAGGTGGGGGGACACCTCTCCCCATTCCTAGCAGCACTAGAAGGGCGCTGCAAGGGTTAATCCCGAGGTCAAGGGCCAAGAGCACTACTTTTCGCTATAATTTAATTTCTTTCGCTATAAATACTACACGTAAACGCTGCCCATCCGGCTCGATTTTGCCCGTGGACACTGCCGCCTGCTTTTCTGTCGCGCTTGCGATCTGGAATGCGCCCGGCGCGTGCTTCGGAATACAGAGCTGTGATCAATCCGGCCCGAGGGGAGGGCAGCAAGAGGGGGCGGGCGCCTGCCCCGCTCCTCGCCCATCTCTCTTTATTATAATGAATTAATTCGACTTTATTTATCCCATTTTCTGGAGCTGACAGAATGTTAATTTGAGTTGAAATTTCGCTCGCCTCTCACTCTCTGACCTCTGGCCT
>BDUI01034135.1:0-11581 GCA_002335545.1 Apodemus speciosus | reverse complement strand
ATATATATATATATATATATAACCTTATATTTAGAATAGAAGCTATTATATATTAATCAAGGGAATGTTTTCTAAACACCCACAAAGTTTGAGTCTGGTCTAGGGATACCTGACTTATATATAATTGCAAGATCCTGCTTATAAACTATAACATCTGCTGGTAAAACAGAATTCTGTTTCTCTGTGATGCTGACAAGTTGGAGTGAGGAGCAACAGCTCCTTCTAAGAACAAAATAAAGACTTAATGAAGACTCCCACACAGACAGGTGATTCTCAAACTTCATAGTGTGAGATACTTGACAGTCTGAACTTTCCCATTTTCCCCAACTTGTTTGCTATTGCCTGATATAATTTAGCCATTTACCAAGCAGGGGAAGGGGGTATGGGATAGGGTGTTTTCGGAGGGCAAAGCAGGAAAGGGGATAACATTTGAAATGTAAATAAAGTAAATATATAATAAAAATGGACAAAAATGTCTTTATGTTGTCTTTTCTAGGGTACCATGGTTCTAACCAACCTAACTGCATTGCACAGGGACCCTAGCGAGTGGGCCACCCCAGATACCTTCAATCCAGAGCACTTTTTGGAGAACGGACAGTTTAAGAAGAGAGAATCCTTTCTGCCATTCTCAATGGGTGAGTTGTGATGTGCAGGAGAGAATTCAAATCACCTCCATATACTTTCCTTCCTTTCTTCACTACAGTTCTGTGCTCTAGTTGGGATGTCTCCAGATGAGCATGTCCATCGTGGATCTTTCTTTTTTTCATTAAAATTTTGACATAATGTATTATGATCACAGTTTCTTCTCTCCCAATTTCTCCATTGTCCATTGTCCTTCCTATCTTCTCAATTACTCTATGTTCTTTCATTCTCTCACTCTCTTTAGAAAATAAGAAAACGTAGGGTCCTGTTTCCATATCCAKTCTGTTAGTCTATGTCTTTTTATTGGGGAATTGAGTCCATTGATGTTAAGAGATATTAAGGAATAGTGATTATTATTTCCTATAATTTTTTGTTATTTTTATATTTGAGTGGCTATCTTTTAGGTTTGATGAAAGAAGGTTACTATCTTGCTTTTGCCATCTTTATTGAGTTTTTTTCACATTATTTTTAAAGAGGTATTCTCTCATTTGGAAATAAACTTCAGCTTTAATAAAGACATGGAGAGATGCCATGCAGACAGGTTCTCTGCTTATCAAAATGGACACATGAAATAATAATTCTCAATGACACCGTCTTAACTAAAAGAGATTCTGCTCTAGGTACAGTCTCTGGCAAGGTCTTATATTGCTTTTATATTAGTTTTGTATTTAAAATCTAGTAGAGGAGTTTATATGGTAAAAATATAAAAGTCCTCACCTGATATTATTCACTTATAGAACAGGTGGTATAAAGAATGAAAATGCTAATCTTTTTAGTTAAATAATTTCAACTTTTATATCACAGCACTCAGTTTCTGGCATGTTATTTCCACTAATAAAACTTTTCTTGCTTCTTAGTTCTGACAATGAATTCTGAAATGGAGGTACTATGTCTCTCAGTGCACTCCACAAGATGTTTTATCTGATGTTTGCCATAATTGTGATGACAGGGATTGTAAGACGCTTATGACCAAAAAGGCAGGAAAAAAACCTCTGGGGCAAGAGACAAAGAAGTAGATTTTCTTCTTAGTTTCTTCTTAGTTTGAATGTCTTCTTGCCATAGGTACTTCACATCTCCCACGATAAGAAAATATATTCCCATCTTCATTAGCTTTAAAATAATAAGAACAACACAAAGTAATTTACTAGTACCTGCTATTAGGAATTATTTTTAYCCTCTTAATTATGGACTTCATTAACAAGTCTCATGCATTCCAACCTGTTCATTCATAATTGGAGAGAAAATGGATTGGTATTTTCTTTTTTCTATAGTGAAACCCAAAATATTCCAAGAATATATATTAGCACAGTTGGGCTATTTCTAGACCTGATCTCAATTACAACTAGATTATAAYTCACCTTCTGGGTTACAGTTCCATTTACTATATGATTCACTGATTTCATGTATACCAGTGCCTTGCTGTATAACAAGAGACCTTAATCTGTTAGTTTACAGGTATTATTCACATGTATACAGGTGAGATAAGTGATCTTACATGTGTGAACCATGAACTGATTGCATGAAAATCTACCATGACCTCACCTGAAAAAATAGTGTTATTTTCATGGTTCTCTTTGACAAACCAGCTGTCTGTTTATAAGGTAGTGATAATATCCCAAAGGGAGGACACAAACACACAGGCCTGGTAAGGTTCAGGGTACAAATTGTCACATCATTACTTCCACTGTATTATGGTGACGTAGTGAAGCCACAAACCCACCTAGAACTTGAGGGGAGGAAAACTATTATTGTCCTTGATTGGAATAGCACTGGAGAAACAATACACATAATATGAAACTTATAGAAGGGGGTGATGAGATATGACTTGCTCTCAACATCTTTTTCTGATGGAGTGGACAAATTCAATTGTCTAAAGATGTTTACACTAGTATGGCATAATGAAAACAAGCTAAACAGCAGAATGTAGCAACCTAACATGTCTTTTGGATTAGCATTGTGCTACAAGGTGTCAGTATGTTCTGCCTCACTCTGATTTTTGGTACGTGTCTACTTTTCTACTTACTTTCTCCCAACTTCCTATGTGCAGCATCCCTGTACGAAGGAAATTCAGATATCAGCTACTTTTCTCTTGGCAAATATAAGTAGTCATTGGCTTATTTCYTAGGCATTATTAAAACAGATGGCACAGTCCTTCTTGAAACTTCAAATCCTGCATGTCTATAGACCAAAGCACTGGCAGCTTTATGCTAACAAGAGTCTGTGCACCTTGATACATGAAAGTACTTGGAAAAAACTGACAAAAGCCTGGGTCATTTCTCTCATTTTAGCATTGATGGAATTAAAGTGTGTTATGTGATGTGAAATGGTCCAGGCACAGTTTTAACGAGGCAGTGGCGGTTAGCTGACTGCTATTGCAGCATAACTGACATGAAGCATTTGTAAGGAAGAAAGGCTTATTTTGACTCTTGATCTTGGACCTGTTATTTGATTATTCTAAAGCTTTCAAAGGAAAGTATCCCTTGTTTATATCCTTTTAAATACATGTTCATCCCCATGGGCTAAGTGTAAATACTGCCAGCCATGGAGCCATGGCAGGAAACAGACTCTTTGCATGTTTGTCAAGCAAGAAAGATTTAGCCCTATGAAAATGAGTGATTAGCCAGATTCACACAGGGGTGTCTGGTGGAGCCTGCTGCCAAGCACAGGTTCCTGACTTTTGAGGTCATGTTTTGTCCTGACAAGAATTCTTCTAGAAGAATCTTGGGAATTTACAATGGAGTTGATTTTGACTTTCTTTTAGCGAGTTATCAATCATATGCCTAAACATACTTAATAAGATGAAGATGAAGAGAACAGAGATGAGGTAAACATGTTGCTTGGACACACAGGTACCCACTATGGTATCTGCACTACTGCAACACACAGTTACTGAACAGTTTTGCCTGGAGCATCTGCTCTTAAAGGTTAAAAAGTATCCTCTGATTTTTTTGTTACATGCATTATCTGCTCTATTGCTTATGTTTCCTAAGTTAGTTTGAAAAGCACTTGAGTTATTCACCCACTCCTAGTCAACACCTGACCCTTCTCCTACTCTCCTGTGCCACACTTTCCCAGAAAGTATTGATCCCTGAGAGCATTCAATTTGTGATCCTGGACTTTTATCTCCTACATTTGGAGGAGGCAAGGCAGATGATAGACATAAATAAGAAATTTATGGGGCTTGAATTCCAGTGTCCACTTAAACTGCGAATAGTAGGGACCAGTCCCTGCACATACCAGTGACAGCTGAATAAATTAATGTTTTGTTTACTAGGGTTTTTTTGTTTTGTTTTGTTTTGTTTTACAGGAAAGCGTGCTTGTCTTGGAGAACAACTGGCCAGGTCTGAGCTATTCATTTTTATTACTTCTCTTTTCCAAAAATTTACCTTCAAGCCCCCAGTCAATGAGAAGCTAAGTCTGGAATTCAGAATGGCTGTCACCATTTCCCCAGTCAGTCACCGCCTGTGTGCAATTCCTAGGCTGTGATGTTGAAGGAGGAAAGTATGAAGAAATGGCATCTGTATGGAAGATACTGGTGCCTGCTCACATTGGAGTGGGTAGAATTAAGATGACTGAGGGCATATGTGCAATGAGACTCAGRAAACTGAATGAAGTTATGGGTTCACTAAGTAGAAAGCCACTTGTGAACACAATGACACAGCTTTTCAACTGAAGACTTGTAGAGAAAAATGATTCCTCCAGGAAAGAAAATGGGTGCAGGGATCATGGGGGATGGATTAAGTGGATTTGTAAATCATAAAATAAATTATAAAAGTTGTACCTTTACTTTGCCTCCTTCTTTTCTCCTTTCATTGGTGTGCATTTGCTTCTGGACTGTAGACATAGTTCATCTATATGTGCTAAAATGAGTAAATAAGAATTATGGTGATTCTGGGGTGAAGGCAGTATAGTTGTCCACCTGAAGGCTCTCCTATTTGTCAGATCTGCAGCTGCCTTGCCTTGCTCTGCCTCTAAGTGGCCCTTTTGAAAGTCAGCATGGCAGGATGACTCCCAACAGGCAGGCTAAGCAGGTGCTATGGAAGTTTCTTTGATTTACGTATTGCAGTTGGACCTTGACCTTGGACCCAGGACATGGTAAAGAGTAACCACAGAAAAGCAGATTCTGGAAGCATTCTGATTTAGAAATGATTTCCTGAATCCATATTAACCTTTTTACCTAAGATTCTTCAATAAACATTTGTACAGAAATATTCTCTCATAGAACTTGGCTATGTTGGGTATGAATGTCACTTGCAACTGGCCTTTTTTTCACATTATAAATATTTATTTTTATTAATTATTTTATACACTCCATATTTTATTCCCCACCCAGTCAACCCCTGCTCATCCTCTGATTGTTCCACATCCGATACCTCCTCCCCACCCCCCCCCCCCCCCCCCCCCCCCCCCCCGTCTTCATGTGGATGACCCTATCCCCCCACCCAACCTGACCTCTAAACTCTGTGGGACCTCCAGTCTCTTGAGGGTTATGTGCATCATCTCTGAATGAACATAGATCTGGCAGTCATCTATTGTATGTGTGCTGGGGGCCTCATATCAGCTGGTATATGCTGTTTGGTGGTCCAGTGTTTGAGAAATCCCAGAGGTTGAGATTAATCGAGACTGCTGGTCCTCCCACAAGGTCACCCTCAGCATCATTCAGCCTTCCCTAATTCAACAGGAGGGATCAGCTGCTTCTGTTTATTGGTTGGGTGCAAATATCTGAATCTGACTCTTTCAGCTACTTGTTGGGTCATCCAGAATGCTGTCATGATAGGTCCCTATTTGTGAGCCCTCCATAGCCTCAGTAACAGTGTCAGGCCTTGGCCTTTGAAATTACATCATTTTGGTTACCAGTCTGAACTTACTGGGCCCTTGCAAAACAAATTTTTCTTTTGTTTTTATTGGATATTTTAAGTATTTACATTTCAAATGTTATCCCCTTTCCTGGTTTTCGCTTTAGAACCCTCCTATCCTATCCCCCCACCCCCTGCTTCTATGAGAGTGCTCCTTTTCCCACCCACCCACTCTGACCTCACTGCCTCCCCTACACTGGGGAATAGAGCCTTCACAGGACTAAGGGCTACCCCTCCTACTGATACCCGACAATACCATCCTCTGCTACATATATGGCTGGAACCATGGGTCCCTCCNCCCCCCCCCCCCCCCCCCCCCCCCCCCCCGTCTTCATGTGGATGACCCTATCCCCCCACCCAACCTGACCTCTAAACTCTGTGGGACCTCCAGTCTCTTGAGGGTTATGTGCATCATCTCTGAATGAACATAGATCTGGCAGTCATCTATTGTATGTGTGCTGGGGGCCTCATATCAGCTGGTATATGCTGTTTGGTGGTCCAGTGTTTGAGAAATCCCAGAGGTTGAGATTAATCGAGACTGCTGGTCCTCCCACAAGGTCACCCTCAGCATCATTCAGCCTTCCCTAATTCAACAGGAGGGATCAGCTGCTTCTGTTTATTGGTTGGGTGCAAATATCTGAATCTGACTCTTTCAGCTACTTGTTGGGTCATCCAGAATGCTGTCATGATAGGTCCCTATTTGTGAGCCCTCCATAGCCTCAGTAACAGTGTCAGGCCTTGGCCTTTGAAATTACATCATTTTGGTTACCAGTCTGAACTTACTGGGCCCTTGCAAAACAAATTTTTCTTTTGTTTTTATTGGATATTTTAAGTATTTACATTTCAAATGTTATCCCCTTTCCTGGTTTTCGCTTTAGAACCCTCCTATCCTATCCCCCCACCCCCTGCTTCTATGAGAGTGCTCCTTTTCCCACCCACCCACTCTGACCTCACTGCCTCCCCTACACTGGGGAATAGAGCCTTCACAGGACTAAGGGCTACCCCTCCTACTGATACCCGACAATACCATCCTCTGCTACATATATGGCTGGAACCATGGGTCCCTCCWTGTGTACTCTTTGGTTGGTGGTTTAGTTCCTGGGAGTTCTTGGGTGTCTAGTTGGTTGATATTGTTGTTCTTCCTATGGGGTTGCAAACCCCTTCAATACCTTCAGTCCTTTCTCTAACTCAAAACATTTTTCAATGGGAAGTATTGAATGAAAGAATCTTTCCTGGGTGTGATCAGTGGGGCCAATTAACAATGATAAAGTAGGTCACTGACAATTTTGACCTCCTTATAGTTAAAACAACAAAGTTGCCTAATAAAAGACATTACCCCAAACTCTTTTGGTCCTTGAGAAGCTAGTCTCCAGAGATTTAAAGGGCTCAGAGACAATAATCACCAAGGACATGTGATTTTGTSATTCGGCAAAAAGCTTATTCATGCAAGACCCTGAGAAACAGCAGCACAAACCATGATGGCAAGCAAACACTTGTCTGGGATAGCCTAAGGTTCCATTCGACGGTTAGAGTATCTACAGAAAATGGCTAATGCTAACTCTTTCATCACACATTTGATAGTACACAGAAAAGGTTAGTGTTAGTGTTAGAGTAATATGAAGGGCTAAGAGGCAAGGACTGTCAAGGAGTTTTTAAAAAGGAATGGGAAGCCAAACCTTAGGGTCTGATAGGAATGTAACAGCCCCTATACTGATACAATAACAAACCAAACAGAGCTAGGACAGCCTGAGAAACAATGGTGGCTATGAGTGGGAAGACTGTGAATCAAGGCTTGTGAGTGAAGTTTCAGAATGGAGTCTAGCTGCAGAGAAAAATGGGYACTACTACAACTAGATGAAAAATGGGTTAGATGGATTCAAACAGGCAAACAAGTACATGGACTGATATTATTCAAATAGGCCAAGGACAGAAGCCTACCTGAAAACTAGAAGACAGCCAGGAATACCCTGACTGATGGTMTTTGACACACAGTCTTGGTGAAAACCATCCATGGTGACTTCAGGGCCTGGTCTCCACCTCTTTATGGGATCCAGGTAAAGGAGATGATATGTCTCTTTCCTTGGTTTTGTGGGTCCAATAATTTGCTTTTTCCTGTTAGCTGACAGACATTAAAAACTGTTTCTTGCACAGGGTCAGGTGCTGATGCATTGAAGGGAAGTAGTCAGGCTCCCTGCAAACTGGGTCTTTCCCTCTATTAGCAAAAGAGCTCAGAAGTCTCTGCTGTGATCCTTAGAGCACACAGGTTCTTCAGGTTACCTAGCATGGCAGGAAAGCAAGTACAGCCTCTGATTGCCTAGGACCCAAGACTGTTTGAATAGTAACTCCACACCCTTACTTATCACCTGCCAGTCATTTGCAGCTTCTAGCATAAGCTATATAGTAACTTAGAGACCTCTGCTCATTAGCAACTTACAAGAACAAGATGTTTCCTTACTCACATGGGCTACTATTGCGGTCAAGATCTAAATCTTAGAGCCTGTCTGTGTTATGCACAGTGTTATTAAAAGAGACTTTCCTAAACTTGTCTTTGAGTTTCTCTGTGGAACTTTGACCAAGGAAAAGAATCTCCAAGTTTTATCCAAGATCTCTTGGCTTTCTGGGTGTACTTTTAATACACCCATGTGCTTCTTTGGACTAAATGCACCCCAATAAATTTATAGGATGCCACATTTTATATGGAAATATGTCATCATTTTTCACTGCATGSGTGGCTCACTGCTGCTGTCACTGCAGGCATCCATCTAGGTGCACTGCCATCTTCTGTCCTCAAAGTGGAGTCAAATTTCCTTGCAAAATAGAGTATCTCAGAGCAAGACACAGCAGGATAAGCTACTATTTACATAGAATGGAGTCATTTAGAGCATGACCTTGCCTAATGTTGATACAATAAATATAGTAAAAATAGAAATGCCAGAGCCTCATCCAATCCCCAGAGATACAGTGGGTCCCAGAACCAAGTATCCTGTAACCACAATGAACCAGGAACTTTGGAAAGCTTTTCACTGTGACTCCTATTGGAATTTCGACCTATGACCTTTATCCTCCTCCCCTCCCCCGCTTTTTTGTAACTTCATTGGAAGTGATATCAAGTATGGGTTTCCTTCTCCTTCAAAAATTATATTGAAAATAATTGTGAATGAAATCTCTAGAAACCATTCCTCTCTTGTTTTAAAGCTCCATCCTTTCCCCTCTTCATTTCTGCCTGACACCTAGTATCCAAACCATTTGAGAGGAAATGAAGGCACTTAGTTGCAACAGTTGTGTTACATATGAGCACTCCACAGTCAGTTTTTCTCTGGATTTTGACCAGCTGTGGATTTCTGTACTGGTCTCTGTGTGCTGCCAAAACAGGTTTCTTTTATAAGAGATAAGAGCTATACTTATCTTTGGGCCTAGGGATAAGTATTCATAATGCAGGTAGGAAATATATTGCTTTAAGAAAGTTTGGAGTAGTAGGTTTTCCTCTAGCATCTGTACTTTCGCCAATCATGGTTGCTAGTAGACACAGTTGTAAAGTAGCTTTACAGTGCTTCTGCATACTTCAGTTTAGGAGTTCCAGGTAGAATGTGTTTCTGGATGCTGGGAAGTGACAGTATATAATCTGGAATACAGAGGGACTGGAGAAGGGCTAACAGGGTCCACMGAAGGTAGACAAGTAGGGTGTTTCATCATGATTTCCTTAGTTCTCTGGGAATGAGGGCAGAGAATGAGGAGCAGCCACAGCAGAGGGTCTGCTGCAGACCTGGAGATGAGACTGAGAGCACTGGATTTGAAAGAATAGCAGGAGACAGAAAGTTCTTCAAGGGTTCTGTTTCCTTGGCTGGAGTGGCCTGTGTTTTTCCTGGAATGCCTGCTGAAACTGGAAGGAGTCTGGGATAAAGCAATGAATAGTGTAAGGAAAGATAGGAGGGGAAGAWCTCTGTGATCCAATAGAGATGGGGGACAAGGAACGGTGGCCACAGCTGGTGGTCTCAGGCAGAACTGGAAGTGAGACTAGGGAATAGATTTAAAGGAGGCAAGGCAAAAGTGATCTGCAGTAAGTTAGCTTACCTGTTTCTGTCATTGGTCATCAGAATGGCTTTGACATTATATACGTGAAAAGCTAAAAAGTAAACTGTTTTCAATAGAGACTACTATTGTCTATCTCTTGGTGTAAAGGTGTCTAATAAAAGCAGCTAACAGTTTGCCCCTGCATGGAAAGATTAAAAACGATCCTCTATCTAAAGTCTTTCAATAATAACTGCAACATAGTTTCAAAAGGACTCCCTTAGCTAAATTCTATCTGATAATGGGAAYAGGAACAAAAATGATTTTAATTAAAATAATGCTTCTACATGCTATATAAGTAATAAAAGCTGTTTTATGTTCTCTAAAAGTTTACTGGAAAACTTACAAGGCCTACTTAATGGTTTAACAATATGTACACATGTAATATTAACTTGTTTCACTCTATGTGTGTCATGTCATACAGATTCAATATTTTTATTAAGGCAGTGTTACACAATATCTTCTAAGCTGAACAATGGCCATCTTCAAAACGCCCATTGTGGCTGACTAAAATAATTACAGCCAAACTTGTTAAATGTTAATGTTCCTTCAAAGAGGAGATAGACAAAGTCATTGGTGGATCTTCACTTGAGTATCCATTCATTCCTCCCACTTGATTGTATGTGGTTTGGCCCTAGTTCTAGGAGTCCTCAATATTTCCTGGGTATATGAGGTAAAATCTAAAACTGGGGAGATGGTCCACATATGCAGCAATTAAAAAATAGTATATATACTGAACAAAGGCCTTAAATATTGCCTGACAYCCCCCTTAGAAAAATTTTCTTTCAAACAAATGAGTTTACTAGTTACTCTTATGTCCAATGGTATTTTGTTTTTTTTTTGAAATCAAGATAAATGTACATATAAAAGTTTAAATGATCCATAAATATAATTATAGCTGTCTAGCTCTCTGAAGTCTAATCTTTTTGATTCTTAAAATCCCATAATAATAGAAGTGTCAGKTGTTAAAAAATCCATATACAGGTATTCRTAATTTGCTGCAGRATACCATGTATAAATTCCTAAGGTTATAATGGTCTAGTAATGTTTTTAAAATCTGACTTAAAGATCTATGTCTAATCACATATGTATTTGTTAACTTTATTAAGATTTAACTACTTGGAGAAAGTAAGTCATATAAAACTGTGATATTTTGTAAAAGCACACTATCAAAGAATTTTAAAGTGACATTCTTAGCCTCTCCATGGATGGTATCTCTGGTTTGAAGTTTATTTGATACTAATAGAATTTTAATTCAAACCATAATTTTTAAAAGACCCAAACTTAACAGATAAAATTGCAAARTCCTAATCTTAGAAAAGTTATTTATTATAAACTGTTAAAGATAATCAAGACATGTAAGTTAATGGTCAGTCACATTATACATGATCRAAGTCTTTAATGTGCTCAGAACTGTATTTGTAGTCATGCTAAGTACAAATGTAATTCATTTACAGAGACAATCTTGGAGAGAGAGACCAATTTATATCTTACATAATATAATCTTTGTCATATGTTATAAAATTTGAGCCTGAAGCAAGTAAGTCAAAACAAGTTTAATATAAAATAATATTGAAAGTTAGGTATGTCTAAGAACTGTCTATAAAAAAAAATGAAATGATTGAGTAAAGTGAGCTAAATTTATAGTACGCTTGCATTGCAAGGAAACCCCAGGCTCAAGTAGTTCCCTTGGATGAAATACAATCCTCCCAGAGTAAATTGCATGCTAGCCTCATTACAGAATAAGAATCCATGGGGAAAGAACACCCCAACACACACCCAGAAGTCTGTTGCTTCTGTCTCTCACTGCAAGGTGTGACCAGTTCTGGATGTATAAGCCAAACAAGAAAATAAAAGCRACTCCTCTGTATCTATAGAAAAGATGAATTATTCCTCGTGTTTCACATGTKATTGAGGATGGATCCTCTTTCCCAGGAGAGGAAGTTAGAGTCTACATCCACATCTTAAATGTAAAACAACAGAGAGTTGGGGTGGTACCCATCTCTGAGGAGAAG
>BDUI01034058.1:16591-26753 GCA_002335545.1 Apodemus speciosus | reverse complement strand
GAAAAAGTGGACCCAGGTTCTGGAAAGGCCCAATGCAGCAGTGCAGGGTAATACTAGAACAGGGAAGTGGGGAAGGGTGAATGGGGGAACCGGGGGAGGGAAAAAGACATGTGGGACATCTGGGGGGCGGGGAATCCAGAACAAGGGAAGTGAAATGTAAATAAAAAAAAATAAATAAAAAAAATAAAAAATAAAAAAATAACGTGTGGATACTTTGATCCTTCTTAGAAAGGGATCAAAATACTCATGGCTCACAGCCAACCAATATACTGAGCATAGGGTCCCCAATGGAGGAGCTAGAGAAAGGACCCAAGGAGCTGAAGAGGTTTGTAGCCTCACAGGAGGAAAAATAATATGTACCAACCAGTACCCACAGAACTCCCAGGGATTAAAAAAAAAAACAGACACATTGAAACTAATAGAAAAGAAACTGGAGAAGACCCTTGAGCACATGGGCACAGGAGAAAATTTCCTGAACAGAACACCAACAGCTTATGCTCTGAGATCAAGTATTGAGAAATGGGACCTCATAAAATTACAAAGATTCTGTAAGGCAAAGAACACCATCAAAAGGACAAAATGGCAGCCAACAAAATGGGAAAAGATCTTTATCAACCCTACATCCATCAGAGGGCTAATATCCAATATATACAAAGAACTCAAGAAGTTAAGAATCCAGAGAAACAAATAACCCTTTTTAAAATTGGGTACAGAGCTAAACAAAGAATTTTCACCTGAGGAATATCGAATGGGTGAGAAGCACCTAAAGAAATGTTCAACATCCTTACTCATCAGGGAAATGCAAATAAAAACAACCCTGAGAAATCACCTCACACCAGTCAGAATGGCTAAGATCAAAAACTCAGGAGACAGCAAGTGCTGGCGAGGATGTGGAGAAAGAGGAACACTCCTCCACTGCTGGTGGGATTGCAAGCTGGTATGACCACTCTGGAAATCAGTTTGGCGGTTCCTCAGAAAACTGGGCATAATACTACCAGACGACCCTGTTGTACCACTCCTGGGCATGTACCTAGATGATTCTCCAACATATAATAAGGACACATGCTCCACTCTGTTCATTGAAGCCCTATTTATAATAGCCAGAAGCTGGAAAGAACCCCAGACGTCACTCAACAGAGGAATGGATACAAAAAACGTGGTATATTTACACAATTGAATACCACTCAGCTATTAAAAACAATGAATTCATGAAATTCTTAAGCAAATGGGTGGAATTAGAAAATATCATCCTGAGTAAGGTAACAATATCACAAAAGAACATAAATGGTAAGCACTCACTGATAAGTGGATATTAGCCCAGAAGCTTGGAATACCCAAGACACAATTCACATATAAAATTATGCTCAAGAAGAAGGAAAAACAATGTATGGATACTCTGGTCCTTCTTAGCAGTGGGAACAAAATTCCCACAGAAGGAGATACAAAGACAAAGTGTGGAGAAGATTCTGAGGGAAGGAACATCCAGAGACTACCCCACCTCACATATACAGTTTCAAAACCCAGACACTATTATTGATGCCCACAAGGACTTGCTGACCAGAGCTGTATATAGTTGTCACTTGGGAGGCTCTCTTAGTGCATGACAAATATAGACGAGGACACTCTCAGCCAGTTATTGAACTGAGCACAGGGTCCCAAATGGGGGAGCTAGAGAAAGCATCCATGGAGCTGAAGGGGTTTGCAGCACCATAGGAAGAACTAGAATATGAGCCACCCAGTACTACCAGAGATGCCAGAGACAAAACCATCAACCAGAGAGTACACAGGGACTTAGCCATGGCTCCAGACACATAAGCAGCAAAGGTTGGCCTTGTTGGACATCAAAGGGAGGAGAGGCCCTTGGTCCTGGAAAGACCCGATGCTGCAGTGTTGGGGAAGCTCGGACAGGGAAGCAGGACAGGAACAGGGAACAGGGGGAGGGAAGATGGGTTATGAGACTTTCAGGGGAAAACAAGAAAGGGGACAACATTTGAAATATAAATGAAGAATATATCTAATAAAAATTTAAAAAAAAGAATACTAGGGCAGGTAAGGAAGGTATTAGCTGGTTTTTATGTTGGGAGGGGAGGTGGAAGAGTCTACCAATATCAATATATCATCAATATAGTAGTATATATTTAGTCATTCATCTAAATAAGATTTTAATATAGTAGCTACAGCCTCCTGACAAATGGTTGGACTGCTAGTCATTCCCTGTGGGAAAACAGTCCATTCATACCATGAATCTGGACCAAAGTAGTAAATGGAGGGTACTGAAAACTCAAAGCATTCAAAGTCTTGTGGACAGAAAGAGATGGAATGATACAGTTTTTTATATCTATTGAAAATAGGAGGATGTTGGCAGGGATGGCTGAGACATGGAAGAGCCCCCTTTGGTAAGAGCCCAAGCCTCACATGATTTTGTTAATTGCCCTCAAGTCTTGTAATAATCTCCATTCTCCTGAGCATTTTTAATATATTTTTATTGAATATCATCTTCATTTACATTGCCAATGGTAAAACCTTTCCTGATATCCCCCCTCCCCTAAGACCCCCAACCTCTCCCCTTCCTCCTTCCCCCTGCCTCCTTGTACATGCCTCTCCACCCAACACACTCCTTCCTCCCCTGCCTCAGTTTCCCTTTTTTCAGGCCTCTGTAGAACCTTTACCTGACCAAGGACCATTCCTCCCACAGATGCCCAACAAGGCCTTCCTCTGCCCCATTTTTGGCTGGAACCATGTGTGCCCCTTGGTTATTGGTTCAATCCCTGGGAGTCTTGGGGCATCTGGGTGGCCGAAATCATTATTCTTCCCATGGGGCTGTAAACCCCTTCAGCTCTTCTAGACCATCCTCCAGTTCCTCCATTGGGGACCTCATCTCTAGTCCAATAGTTGGTTGTTAGCATCTGCCTCTGTATTTGTAAGGCTCTGGCAGGGCCCCTCCAGAGACAACCATGGCATGCTCCTTTTTGGTATACACTTCTTGTTGTCCATAGTAGTGTCAGGGTTTGGTGACTGTTTATAGGATGAATCCCTAGGTAGGGCAGTCTCTGGGTGGCCTTTACTTCAGTCTCTGCTCCACACATTGTTTCCCTTATTGCTCCTGTGAGTATTTTGTTCCCATTCTCAGAGAAACTGAAGCACCCTCACTTAAGTCCTCCTTCTTCTTGAACTTGGTGACTTGTAATTTGTTTATTTTGAGATTTGGGGCTAACATTCACTTATTAGTGAGTACATACCATGTGTGTTCTTTTGTGATTGGGTTACCTCACTCAGGATGACACTTTCTAGTTCCATCCATTTGCCTAAGAATTTCATTAACTCATTGTTTTTAATAGCTGAATAGTACTCCATTGTGTATATATACCACAGTTTCTGTATCCATTCCTCTGTTGAGAGACATCTGGGTCCTTTCCATCTTCTGGCTATTATAAATAAGGCAGCTATGAACATAATGGAGCATGTGTCCTTATTACATGTAGGAGGATCTTCTGGGTATATGCCCAGGAGTGGTATAGCGGGATCTGCTGGTAGTACTATGGCTAATTTTCTGAGGAATCGCCAAACTGATTTCCAGAGTGGTTTTACCAGTTTGCAATCCCACCAACAATGGTGAAGTGATCCTTTTTCCCCACATCCTCTCCAGCAACTGCCATACCCTGAGTTTTTCATCTTAGTCATTCTGACTGGTGTAAGGTGGAATCTCAGTGTTGTTTTGATTTGCATTTCCCTGATAACTAAGGATGCTGAACATTTCTTTAGGTGCTTTAAAGCCATTTGAGTTTCCCCAGTTGAAAATATCCTGTTTAGCTCTGTACCCCATTTTAATAGGGTTATTTGACTCTCTAGAGACTAACTTCTTGAGTTCTTTGTATACATTGGATATTAGCCCTATATCGGACATAGGGTTGGTAAAGATCTTTTCCCAATTTGTTGATTGCTGTTTTGTCCTATTGACTGTGTCCTTTGCTTTGCAGTTTTATGAGGTCCCATTTGTCGATTCTTATTCTTAGAGCATAAGCCATTGGTGTTCTGATCAGGAACGTCTCCCCTGTGCCCACATGTTCAAGATTCATCCTCACTTTCTCCTCTATAAGCATCAGTGTACCTGGTTTTATGTGTAGATCCTTGATCCACTTGGACTTGAGCTTTGTACAAGGAGATAAGTATGGGTTGATTTGCATTTTCTGCATGCAGATCTCCAATAGATCCAGCACCATTTGTTAAAAATGCTATCTTTTTTCCACTGGATGTTTTTAGCTCCTTTATCAAATATCAAGTGACCATACATGTGTGGGTTCATTTCTGGGTCTTCAATTATATTCCATTGATCTTCCTGCTTGTCTGCATACCAACACCAAACAGTTTTTATCACTAATGCACTGTAGTAGAGCTTGAGGTCAGGGATGGAGATTCCCCCAGAAGTTCTTTTGTTGTGGAGAACAGTTTTTTCTATCCTGGGTTTTTTGTTATTCCAGATGAATTTGAGAATTGCTTTCTATATCTATGAAGAATTGATTTGGGATTTTAATGGGGATTGAATTGAATCTGTAGATTGCTTTTGGCAAGATGGCCATTTTTACTATATTGATTGTACAAGTCCATGAACATGGGAAATCTTTCCATCTTCTGAGACTTTCTTCAATTTTTTCTTCAAAGACTGTAAAGTTCTTGTCATACAGATCTTTCACTTGCTTCGTTTAGGGTCACACCTAGGTATGACATATTATTTGGGACTATTGTGAAGGGTGTCATTTCCCTAATTTCTTTCTCCTCTTCTTTATCCTTTGAGTAGAGGAAGTCTACTGATTTCCTTGAATTAATTGTATATCCAGCCACTTTGCTGAAGTTGTTTATCAACTTTAGGAGTTCTCTGGTGGAAGTCTTGGGGTCACTTAAGTATATGATCATATCATCTGCAAATAGTGATATTTTGACTTCTTCCTTTCCAATTTGTATACCTTTGGCCTCCTTTTACTGCCTGATTGCTCTGGCTAGGACTTCAAGTACTATATTGAATAGATAGGGAGAGAGTGGGCAGCCTTGTCAGGTCCCCAATTTTAGTGGGATTGTTTCAAGTTTCTCTCCATTTAACTTGATGTTAGCTACCAGTTTGCAGTATATTGCTTTCACTATGTTTAGGTATGGGCCTTGGATTCCCAATCTCTCCAAGACTTTTATCATAAAGGGATGCTGGACTTTGCCAAAAGCCTTTTCAGCATTGAATGAAATGACCGTGTGGTTTTTTTCCATTATTTTGAATATGTAGTGGATTACATTGACAGATTTCCATATATTGAACCATCCCTGCGTCCCTGGGATGAAGCCTACCTGATCGTGGAGAATTGCCGTTTTGAGGCATTCTTGGATTCGGTTGGCCAGGATTTTGTTCAATATCTTTGCATCAATGTTCATGAGGGAGATGGGTCTGAAGTTCTCCTTCCTTGTTTGGTCTTTGTTTGGTTTAGGTATAAGCGTTATTGTGGCTTCATAGAATGAGTTGGGTAGTGTTCCTTGAGTTTCTATTTCATGGAAAAGTTTGAAGAGCATCAGTATTAGCTCTTCTTTGAAGATTTGATAGAATTCCCTGCTAAACCCATCTGGTCCTGGGTTTTTTGTTTTGTTTTTTGTTTGTTTGTTTGTTTTTTGAGACAGGGTTTTTCTGTGTAGCCCTGGCTGTCCTGCAACTCACTCTGTAGACCAGGTTGGCCTCGAACTCAGAAATCCCCCTGCCTCTGCCTCCCAAGTGCTGGGATTAAAGGCTTTTTTATGGGATACTATTAATGACTCGTCTATTTCCTCAGGACTTGTGGGACTATTTAGATGATTTATCTGATCCTGTTTTAACGTTGACACCTGGTATGTATCTAGAAAGTTGTCCATTTCATCCAGGTTTTCATACCTTGTTGAGTATAGACTTTTGTAGTAGGAGCTGTTGATTTTTTTAATTTCCAGTTTCTGTTGTTATGTCTCCCTTTTCATTCCAGATTTTACTAATCTGGATACTGTCTCTGGGCCCTCTGGTTATTCTGGCTAATGGTTTATCTATCTTGTTGATATTTTTTTCAAAGAAACAGCTCCTTGTTTTGTTGATTCTTTGTATAGTTCTTTTTGTTTCTGTATGGTTGTTTTCGGCCCTGTGTTTGATTATTTCCTGCTGTCTACTCCTCTTGGAGGTATTTGCTTCCTTATGTTCTAGAGCTTTCAAGTGCACTGTCAAGCTGTTAGTGTAAGCTCCCTCCATTCTCTTTTTCAAGGCACTCAGGGATATGAGTTTTCCTCTTAGCACTGCTTTCATTGTGTCCCATAAATTCTGGTATGATGTGTTTTCATTTTCATTAAATTCTAAAAAGTCTTTATTTTTCCTCCTTATTCCTTCCTTGACCAAGCTGTCATTGAGCAGAGCATTGTTCAAGTTCCATGTGTATGCGTGTTTTCCATTGCTTTTGTTTGAGCTTAAGACCAGCCTAAGGCCATGGTGATCTGATAAAATACATGGACTAATTTCAATATTTGTGTTTCTGTTGAGGCCCATTTTGTGACCAATTATATGGTCAATTTTTGAGAAGGTACCATGAGGTGCTGGGAAGAAGGTATATTCCTTTGCTTTAGGGTGGAATATTCTATAAGTATCTGTTATATCCATTTGGTTCATAACTTCAATTAGTTTCACTGTATCTCTGTTTAGCTTCTGATTTCATGATTTGTCTATTGTTGAGAGTGGGGTGCTGAAGTCTCCCACTATTAGTGTGTGGGGTGCAATGTGTGCTTTGAGCTTTATTAAGGTTTCTTTAATGAATGTGGGTGCCCTTGCATTTGGAGCATAGATGTTCAGAATTGAGAGTTCATCTTGGTTGAAGTTTCCTTTGACCCGTATGAAGTGTCCCTCCTTATCTTTTTTGACAACTTTTGGTTGAAAGTCGATTTTATCTGATATGAGAATGGCCACTCCAGCTTGTTTCTTGGGACTATTTGCTTGGAAAAAATGTTTTCCAACCTTTGACTCTTAAATAGTGACTGTCTTTGTCACTGCAGTGGGTTTCTTGTATGCAGCAAAATGTTGGGTCCTTTTTAATGTATCTAGTCTGTTAGCCTATTTCCTTTTATAGGGGAATTGAGACCATTGATATTAAAATATATTAAGGAAAAGTGATTGTTGCTTACTGTTATTATCTTAGTTAAAGGTGAAATTCTGGTTGTGTATCTATCTTCCATTGAGTTTGTTGAAAGATTACCTTGTTGATTTTTTGACAGTGTGTTTTGCTGCCTTGTGTTGGTATTTTCCACCCATTATCCTTTGCAGAGCTGGATTTGTGGAAAGATATTGTGTAAATTTGCTTTTGTCATGGAACGTCTTGTTTTCTCCGTCTATGGTAATTGAAAGTTTTGCTGGGTATAATGGTCTAGGCTGAAATTTATGTTCTCTTAGGGTCTGTATGATATCTGCCCAGAATCCTGTGGCTTTCATAGTCTCTGGTGAGAAGTCTGGTGTAATTCTGATAGGTCTGCCTTTATATGTTACTTGACCTTTTTCTCTCACTGCTTTTAATATTCTTTCTTTGTTTAGTGCATATGGTATTTTTATTATTATGTGACGGGAGGTATTTCTGCTCTGGTCCAATCTGTTTGGAGTTCTGTAGGCTTCTTGTATGTTCATGGGCATCTCTTCCTTTCAGTTAGGGAAGTTTTCATCTATAATTTTGTTGAAGATATTTACTGGGCCTTTAAGATGTAAATCCTTGCTTTCTCCTATACCTGTAGTCCTTAGGTTTGTTCTCATTGTGGCCTGGATTTCCCGGATATTTGGGTTACAAGCTTTATGCATTTTGCATTTTCTTTTTCTTTTTCAATGTTTTCTATGGAATCTTCAGCATCTGAGATTCTTTCTTCTATCTCTTGTATTCTGTTGTTGATGCTTGCATCTATGACTCCTGAATTCTTTTCAAGGTTTTCTATCTTCAGAGATGTCTCACTTTGCAATTTCTTTATTGATTCTATTTCCAGTTTCAGATCCTGGATAGTTTTGTTCACTTGTTTGTGTGTTTTTTTTTCCTGAAATTCTTTAAGGAATTTTTGTGATTCATCTTTAAGGGCTTCTACCTGTTGACCCATGTTCTCCTGTGTTTCTTTCAGGGATTTTTGTGATTCCTCTTTAAGGGCTTCTGCATGTTGACTCATGTTCTCCCATAATNTTCAGATCCTGGATAGTTTTGTTCACTTGTTTGTGTGTTTTTTTTTTCCTGAAATTCTTTAAGGAATTTTTGTGATTCATCTTTAAGGGCTTCTACCTGTTGACCCATGTTCTCCTGTGTTTCTTTCAGGGATTTTTGTGATTCCTCTTTAAGGGCTTCTGCATGTTGACTCATGTTCTCCCATAATTCCTTATGGGATTTTTGAATTGCCTCTTTAAGGGCTTCTACCTGTTGACCCATGTTCTCCCTTATTTCTTTGAGATTTTTGTGTTTCCTCTTTAAGGGCTTCTGCCTTTTGATCCATATTCTCTTGTCTTTCTTTAAGGGATTTTTGTGTTTCTACCTGTTGACGCATGTTCTCCTGTATTTCTCTAAGGGAATTATTTATGTCCTACTTGAAGTCTTCCATCAACAATATGAGATATAATTTTAAATCCAGCTCTTGCTTTTCTTATGTGATAGAGTATTCAGGTTTTGCTGTTGTGGGAGAACTGGGTTCTGATGGTGTGATGTTGCCTTGGTTACTATTGGTAATGATCTTGCGGTTGCCTTTAGCCATCTCATTATCTCCAGTGTTAGCTGGTCTTACTGTCTCTATCTTCTCTGTCCTGCTGGCCTGTGTTTCTGTACTCCAGGAATTCCTTTTCTCACCAATGCCCTGCAAACAGCTGCTTCTCCAGGAAGTATCAGGTGATGGGGTCTTTCCTGTGGCAGACTTGGCAAGGATCGAATGCCCTGCAGGTGACTATTTCTCAAATGTTCTGCTGCTGCCAGATTTCAAATGCTCTGCTGATGCTGCTTCTCAAATTCCCTGCTTCTACCAGTTTGAATACACCTACTGGTGCCAGTTCTTGAATGACCTGCTCCTGCCAGTTTTTGAATGCCGTGCTCAAGCCCATTCTCTAGAGACCAGGAAGTAGGCTCTTCTCCATGTCAGAAGGGGCACATGTCAAATAACCTGCTCTTGCCAGTTCTCTAGAGAGTATCAGGAAGCAGGATCTTCCTCATGTCAGATATGGCATAGGTCTACCACATCCGATGGATAGGGCAGTGCGATTAACCTGCTCCTGCCAGGTCTCTAGAGAGTATCAGGAAGTGGGATCTTCCCAGTGTCAGATGTGGCACAGGTCTCTGAGAGCAGGACTCCCTCTAAGCGCGGGACTCCCTAAAATTCAAATGCTCCCTTGCAGGAAAAGTGCCCAGACAGCTATAGAGCTGGCCAGCTCCTACGTGCAGAAGGAACCCAGGTGGACTGTGTCTCAAGTGATCTTTCACTCGGTTGTTCCCTGCATACCCCTTGAGCTGCCTTCTTGGTCACAGGAGCCAAGATGGTGGTGAACTCAGATCACAGGGCTCCCTCTAACCATGGGACTCCCTGCAAGTTAGATGCTCCCTTGCAGGATATGTGCCCAGACAGCTGTATAGTTGCTCAGCTCCTATGTGCAGAAGGAACCAAGGCAGACTGTGTCCGGAGTGATCTTTCACTCTGTTGTTCCCAGTGTACCTGGCTGAGCTGGCTGTTTCATCACAGGAGCCAAGATCCAACCTGGATCTATGGACTGTGGGAAAGGTGGGAAACTTCTTCTATCAGCTGTGTGAGGGATTTGAGCTTCTTACTTCATAAAGGCCACAGTGGGACCCAGGTGCCTTCATTGGAGAGACAATCAAGGCAGGGAGTATCAAAAGTAACAGTAGTCCCTTTTGTTCCAGATCTTTCAAGGGTGCTGTTAAGTTGCTAGTGTATGCTCTCTCCTGTTTTTTTTTTTTTTTTGAAGGCACTCAGGGCTATGAGTTTTCCTCTCAGCACTCCTTTCATAGTGTCCCATAGATTTGTGTATGTTGTGCCTTCATTTTCATTATATTCTAAAAAGTCTTTTAATTCTTTCTTTATTTCTTCCTTAACTAAGGTATCGTTGAATAGAATATTGTTCAGCCTCCATGTGTATGTTGACTTTCTGTTGTTTTTGTTG
>BDUI01034033.1:14349-25338 GCA_002335545.1 Apodemus speciosus | reverse complement strand
ACACTGCAACACATTTCCACTCAAAAGAAACTGTAGAGGATGGTCTCGTACAGCCCTTAAAGATAGTAAACATGAGACTCAGGCTAGAGAGATGAGCCAGACAGAGCACTTGCACAGTGAGCAGTCTCCTCTCTGTGTGTGTCATTCAGGACCAATTTCTAAATTTTAAGAAAAGTATTTGGGGTCAACTTCCCCTAGGTCAAGACCATACAACAGTATGTTCTTAGCCAGGGGACATGACTGGCAGGATTCCCTTAATAGCAGGAGCTGTCTTCTGCACACCGTGGCAGACCAAGAAAGGGACCAGACCTCCAAAAGTGTAGCTACACAAGAGACTGTTCTTTTTACTAACTTTCGTCTGATAGGAATATCATTGTTACTCTTTCTCTGTCTCTCTTTTTTTTACTTATTTATTTATATACCAAATGTTACCCCCCTTCCTGGTCCTGTCTCTCAGTTCTTCATTCCATACCCCTTCCCTTTTGCTTCCGAGAGGGTGTTCCCCTACCTACCCACCCTACCTTACCCCAGCCACCTTCTCTAGGACATCAAGTTTCTACAGGATTAAGAGCATCGTCTCCYACTGAAGGCCAGACAAGGCAGTCCACTACTACAGATGTTGTGCCAGGGACCATGGACCAGCCCATGTATGTTCTTTGGTTAGTAGTTTAGTCCCTGGGAGCTCTGAGCGGTCCAAGTTAGTTGACGCTGTTGTCCTTCCTATGGGGTTGCAATCCCCATTAGCTCCTTCAGTCCTTCCCCTAACTCTTCCATAGGTGTCCCCAACCTCAGTCCAATGGTTGGCTGTAAATAGCTGCATTGGTGTCAGATGTTGTTAGACTCACAGAGCATAGTCAATCTAGGCTCCTGTCTGTAAGCACAACATGGCATCAGTAATGGTGTCAGGATTTGGTGCCTGCAGATGGGATGGATGCCAAGTTGGGCTGGTCACTGGATGGCCTTTCTTCATTTGGTCTCTTTATTTGCAGAAAATCATCCCTTTGATTTTAATTCCAGTTTATATCTCTAATCAGAATGAAGGCTCTCTTAGTGACTCCATTATTGTTAGAACCCAGTAAACTCCATTCACTTCAGGAATAACAAAGGTCATCACTCAATTTGGCTTTCATAGAATCCTAAGATCCATTCTTCCTTATATTCTTGAGAATCTTCCACTTGACCATACTGTTCCCATTTTTCAATCTGTGTTTCTCAGGTAATCCAGGAACTTATATTTGTTTACTCATTGAAAATTAACCATTTATCACTGGACATTGAGAAGCAAAGGCAGGCAGATCTCTCAGTTCAAGGCCATCCTGGCCTAAAGAGCAAGTTCCAAGACAGCCAGCAAAGCTGTCATAATAAAACAAAAACCAGAACTAAACAATACCAAAACTATGCATTTATAATAATAAATACTGCATATTGACAATTCAGTTGACAATTCAAGTTTGTCACCCAAATCTATGAGTTTAAGTCTGTTTAGAATCTGTGCTATGTAAAGTACCTGAGCATAATGATTATGGCCCAATTAATCCACGCAATGTCAGATCACATAAAGTGAGTTAGCACATCATGAGAAGGRATAGGGAAAATATTTGTAGATTTGAGTTCCTCTACAAGAAATAATATATTGCTTGGAATCTTAGCATGAAAATACCATTGTTTAAGTGCTCTATAATTTTCTTTTAATGTGACAATTCGAACTACTTTTATTATACATGTATTATGTATATACATGTTCACAAAACATGCACATACACATGCTTACATATAAATAGGAAAAATATATACACACATACAGATTAATAAAGTTCTTAGCATGGATGTATATAAAACCATTCTTTCAGTCTTATATTAAGCTACTCTCAGCCAGTGAGATGTATCAGTAGGTAAAAGCACTTTCCACGAAAGACAATTGTCTAAGCCTAATTGTTGGAACCTACAGTGAAATTGTCTTTTGATCACACACACACACACGCGCACGCACACACACACACTACACACACACACACACACAGAGAGAGAGAGAGAGAGAGAGAGAGAGAGAACATAAAATAAAATAGACTTCACCTATATTCATTTTTAACAGATAGTATATCCATTTTCATACTAGTTTTATTTGCAAAGTTTGCTTTTGAGACAAGCTCACATGTACCTCTGGTTGTACTTGAACTCATTCTGTAGGGAAGGAAGATCCTGAAACCTTGATGCTTCTGCCTCTATCTTTAAGTGCTGGAAATATAGCATGTATCATCATCCCCAGACTGTACTTTTGTTTTATTTTTCAGTATCATTTTTGAATATGTTGTTTATATCATTTCCACCCTCACTTCAATGCCTTAGCATCTCCTAGTGTTTCAAATAGTAATTCTGAAAATACATCTTAGCTCAATATAATAAAGTACATCTGATGGAGACCAAACACTAAGAACAATAACATATAAATTAAATGTAAATTTAGGTAATATTTTATACCATTTTAGCCATTTATGGAAGGACAAATACAATATTGTAATGTACGTGAGGAGGTCATATAAACAGAAGATCCTCACTAAGTTTGAAACTTAGCCTCATTAAAAAATTCTCAGTACAAGACAGACAAGATTCCTGACAAAAGACTTTTACAAGAGAAATATACATCTGACATGAGGGTGATTGTGAGCATATTATTGATATATAGAATATTCTACTATCCCTACAAACGCACCAATGCTATCTAATCCATTTGAGGGCCTGAACTGTCATGTAGCTTGATTTTGTGTTTTTGGTGAGAATGGAACCTGTTTATTACACCTTACAATAGTAGCAAATGAAGCTTAATCTAATCATTCTGCCTAAGTATGGCAGTATTTTCTGCCTTTTAGTTAAGTATACTCATATACATAAAATAATTAATTCCTTTAAAAAAGAAATAGTTCTTATTATTATGATTCTCCCATAATATTAAATTAACATCTTTAAAAGTATTGCCTGTAACATTCAGCTTTGTCTTGAAGACCAGAATGCAGGAAAGACATTACTGCAGAAACAAAAGATGAAGAAGGAAAGCCAGTGAAGGAATCATGGAGCAGGTTGCTTAAGTATAGGAAGTGATGCCCATGAAGAAAGGTGTGAGAAAGAGCCTCTTCTAGTCTCTAGCCTCAGTCAACCCTCACTCTTACYTTTCAACTAAAACACTTCTCTTAATTGAAAATAGCCATTTCTGCTTTGAACTTTAATGTTCCTATTTGAAAAAAAAGTAAAATATCTATAACTCTATCTACCCCCTCCTATGACATTCTCTATATCAATCGCATGTCCCTGGTCCCCATCCTCCCGGGCCTTTATTGTAGTAGATTTCTCACTGTTCTTTCTCAGGTTTCTTTCATCAGAATCATCTGCACTTCCAGCTGTTATCTAAGACCCAAATATCGCTATCTCCCTATCACCGACAGACTGTGGACCAGTTAGCTAGTCTGAGCAGTAAAATCCTGTTGTGACTATGTGGTCATGGTTTCCAAGAGCCTGTATCATTGCAAAGCAGCATCCCTAGTGCCTTGTCAGCAGGTATGTCTCAACAGAACTTCTCTCTGTATTTATGTTACTTTGGGACAAGAAAATGCTGTATTTCTGTTTTTATGTTTATTGTTTTGGATAGTGTTTTGTTTTTCTTTTCTGTCTAAATCATGTATGTCCTCCAAGCCTAACTTCACTTTCCACCCAATCTACAAAGTTTTGTCCTAACTTGATTGGTATTTCTGCAGTCACATTACAAGGATCATTTAGTTATAGGAAAAAAGGATTCCTTGCTTCTGATTTTGACTTTTAGAAGGCCACTGTATATGACATAAACACCCATACTCCACTTTCTACAAGACGTGACAATCTCTCTAACACAGAATCCTTCAAACAGGGCCTGAATACTTACCTCAGTGACTACATTGTGCCACCATCTTTCTTTTCCATGGAGCTSTTGACTACAGCTAATAACTATTATAAAAGATTCACATCTTCTCAGTTAATGTGAACCCTAACTTAAAGCAGAAAAGCTTTTGAGCAGATGACATAAGAGGTCGGATAAATTAACATGTCAAAGCCTTACTCTTGTTTCTGTGGTTGCGATGGAGTCATGAATAGCAAAATATCATTTCCCGGGACAGTCCAGTGTCCCTTTCCTTGTTTCAATTACTGATCCAATTTGTAGTTTTCTCTGAGTGCTCATAATTTAGCATGGCATTTGCAACAATTACCGTGACTAAAAGTTATCCACAATGTTAATGTTACTATAATAATATATAATAATGATATTCTTAAACTTACTTACWGTGATTATATGTAATTGTTTATTTGGGAAAGTAGCAAGCAGTGTTAAACTTTTAAAAATTGAATAATAAATTTGAAAATAAATAAAAATTTAACTTTAAATATTGATCTAAATTTTTGACATTTTTTAAAATTAACATCTATAAGACTAGTATATATCTATTTTTATGATGAATAATTTTGAATACTTCAAGATATAATGTGGCTTTAAAAATTATCTTTTTTGAATCATTTTAGTCTTTAATATTAAACTATAATGACACTGTATCCCTTTTTCCTTTCCTCCTCCCATTCCTTCCTTTGTAGCCCCCCTTGCTCTTTCTCAAGTTCACTCCTGATATTTTTAAGTTTTTTATTTTTAGTTTGTGTATTTATTTATATTTTAGCATACTTTCAACTTTAGTTCACCAACATATCTTTTTTATAGATTACTCTCTAAGTCTTTATTAAAGCAAGAAAGAAAATCATGTGAAAATTCTGATCGTGAATACCCAGTTAATGAATGTGCTGCAAGGAAGGAAATAAGRAATCTTAAGGAATATACATAATAGATTATTATCAGTATATTTATCATGCGATCATCTAAACCCTAACTACACAACTGAAATAACATTAATCACGCTCCAGAGTAACGAAAATTAGTCTTAATAGTCTACCTATTCAGCTATACAACTCCAAACAGCACAAATATCTTGTTTCATTATGATAAATACTGTTTATCAATAATAAAGGGATAAAATTTTTCATGCTTTTTAATAGTTTTCTTACTCTTAGCTAGTTAAGGGCAGTAATGTAATGAACCATTCCTTGTTCTACATCAGAATTTACAATTATGAGACTAGGCATAAAAATATTACACCTCCAAACAGTGACTTACGTGCCAGAGACCTGCCTTGATCCCTTTGGCCTCTCCAATACATGCCATTAGTCATTATTTTGAGCAGTTTGTCAGTTTTTTAATAGCTATTAGTCGATTTTATAAGTGATCTGAGGGAATAATTATGCGTTAACTCAGAGTTAGAAGTGCTTCCACTCTAAGCTGTCAATGCAGGCTGAGCATGATGCCGAGGGCATTATGCCTAGCCATGGAGATGATGGCCTCCTATGAGAGGCATAACTATAGACATGGGAGCAACCAAAGGTGGTTCTAGTGCGGCTTTACATGCTTACAGCCTGGCAGAAAGCTGGTGAGCAATTGCCCTCCTGACAGAATCGCCAGGCTTTACAGYGATGCTCAGTGATGTTTAATTTGGAAATGAGGTGAGTAAGAAGCAGGTTCTCAGAAGCACATGCACAGTTAATCTTTTGTTGATGTACTTTACAGCCACGTCAAACTCTTTAATTTCCAGACCTTCAAGGAGTTTGCTCAGAATCGATTCTGTGCTGAGCAGAAATGAAGAGCTGCCCCCACTGCCATTGCTGAAGACACTAAGCAAGGTATTTAAAGCTATTTGGCATTTCATGACTGCCACTGTGCTATTAAGTAATAGCTTTATTTTTAAAAAGTTGACTGAATACCAAAGCCATTATTTTACAAAGTTATTTAGGTTTCACTGCTTTTCGAATTCTTTGTCAAACATCAGCTAAACAGGTTAGTTAAGAAGACTGTAGAGGGACCCAACAGCTGCACGTGTGTGTTACACAAGTTCTTTGCACACAGTAGCCTAGTTTCCCTCTTTGGTTTTTGGTAATTTAATAAGTATTTATAAAATGATGTTAAAATTATTTTGCTTGGAAAACAATACTTCCAACATCCTTCAATGATCCAGCATATAATTTTCTTGAGCCTGTGTTTTTTTATGATCCATATGTGCATATATATGTGTGACCATATGTATACATATATATATTTACAAATGACTGTTTGAGTGTGCATATATAGTATTTGCATATGTATTTGTATATGCATGTATATATTGTGTTTGTGCATGCATATATATGTATATATATATATTTAGTATTTATTTATGCAAACTCAAACAGTCAAATTTAAATAAAGGAGTTACATGATGGCCTAGACTTACAGAAAATAAGTTCTCATAAGTAGCTACTGTTAAGCTCCATTTCACATTGTTTTTCTTATAATTTGACTTAATGAATATAAACAAAACTTATTTGGAACTTAATATATATGTTGATACTTCCAGTTAAATTATGGTTAGACAAAATCTACAATACCTTGAAAGCTTTAAGGACTCAAATTGGTACTAATTACCAGAAACTGGATCTATAAAATATTACTATGCACTAAAAAGCTCTTCTTCCATGTCTTCTTCCCTTCTCTCTGCTTTCATTTCTAATGCAAAAGCTATGTAATGGGTCAGGTACAATAGGCATTTATGTAGCAGTGAGCAAAGTGATGCATAGGTAGCCATGGTGACGAGAGTCCATGCAGATGCAAGTGTGGATGATGTCCACAGAAAGTGCACCCTACTATCATATAATTGAGACAAGTCAAGGCAAAGAAAGAAACAAACAAAGAAAGAAAGAGAGAGAGAGAGAGAGAGAGAGAGAGAGAGAGAGAGAGAGAGAGAGAGAAACAAACAAACAAAGAAGAAAGGAAAGAGTGTCCACTATGAAGAGATCAAGTCCCAACAAAAGAACTCAGGTCTGATTAGTAGATTACCTACAAAGAGTGGCATGAGGAATCTGAAGGCAAGTACACTGACAAAAGATAGGGTAGGACCCAGCACAGGATAACAGAGCCAATTAGAGTAGCATGAGCATTAACAACAACAGAAGAAAGAGCACTGAGAAAAGGTTAAAGATGATGTCAAGGCACAGAGAAGCAGATTCTGACTGATGTATTAAGTATAGAAAAACTAAGATTTCTTATTTTTGAGTCAAAGAGTACATATAAAAGGAGAGAAACTCAAATAAATCCTATAGTGTTAAGATGAAATTGAAAACAATGACTTGATTCATGTTTGCACATATGTGTGTGTATGTGTTTAAATTCACATGGGTTTATGAATACAGATATTAAGGGATATTTAAAAATACATATACTCACTGATACTTATGTTTCTTAGCTTTGTTCTCTTCAAGAATGTCTAAGAGCAAGGCCTTTAAAAAACACAGAATATCTCTGGTGTCCAATCACATTTCTAAACTTCAGTCTACTACATTCCATTGGATGTCACAAAATTTCTTAGGAGAAACAGCCAATCCTAGGAATTGTGCAGGCTAAGCTGAAGATGAATTTTGCACTGTGGTCTGTGCTAACAAGGAAGAGGGTGCTCAGAGAAAGACAAAGATGCAACAGGGAGTTTGAAGAAGTGGTCAGCATGAACATGAGTTTAAGCAAAAATACTAGAATGGCTAATACTGATAGCTAAAACTGGCTAATATTGGCWAAAACAGAATAAATACTGATATATAAACTGAAAGGAAATTATAAGAAATGAAATAACACAATTAAAATCATTTCTTCAAAAATACTTCTTGTTTTGCAGAGTACAGTGATCAATATACCACCAGAAATAACAAAAAGCAAAACCATGCATTGCCTAATAGATAAATAGCAACTTGTCACAGTATCAAGTACAGGCACCAATAGTGYATCAGCTAAACTAAATCATGAGGTCTCATTTGGAAAGAGAAATTAAGGTAAATGTATAATTTTAGTATAACCTTAAAAAGTACCAAATTATGAAATTTAAGGGATGTTTCCAGACTGTCAACAGGAAATACTACAACAGAGCAGGACTGTTACTTTGGTGGAAATAGGAATGCAGGTGACACAAGTTGCTTCAGGTCTGAGATGGAGATGGCAGTAGCCTCCTTCTGGTTAACTGTATCACACACTACTGTGTGCATTTTGGTTTTATGCACATTAAACTTCTTGTTTTGTAGAGAATATTTTCAGGAGTGACAGGCCATCAATCCAGTAAGTTACTCTAAATAGCTTAAAAGAAAACAAAATAAACAAAAARGAAAAGAAAAAAGAAAAAGGGGAGTTTCTTGAAGTGAAACTTATAACTTTTCTCATTAGTCCAGAGTAGCCAAAAAAATAAAATCTGGCCTCAACATATGCAGACATTCTCYTCTTAAGAGATAATGCAAAATAATCTCAGAGAATCTCTAAACTAATTTAGTAGAATTCTATTCCCTTAGCTGATTTTGTATTCCCATTTTCATTTAGATAATATGATCAGAGCCCTCCTTGAAAGCCTAGACACTAAGTTATTACTAATACAATATGGAAACTCCAGCCAGACTCACTGGCACCTATCTTCTGGCATGCCTAAATTTTCATAAATGGAAGCCTTTCCCATGGGCGACAAAGAACGCCTTTTCAAACACACTGTGTTAAATATGATATCCCTAATTGTAAGTGGAAGCCTACGGACAGAAAGGGGCACATGRGTGGCCAAATGCACAAGGCAACCRTGGCCCACCTTTTTGCTAAAAATGGGAACACAAAATCAGCTAACGGAATTAAACTCTGCTGAAGTAGTTCAGAGATCTGWGTTTATTTTGTGTTATCTCTTAAAAAGAGAATTTCTGTATGTCTTGAGGCAAGATTTTATTTTTCTGGAAAGTCCTAGACTAATGAAAACAGTTATCAGTTTCACTTGAACCACGAACCTAGCAAGGTGTTCTTTGGTCACAAMTATCTATTACAACCTACTTCTACTTTTCATTCTAAGAATTTCCCTTTACTRAAGTAGAACCAGAGTGGATCTGTCTGTCTCTGCCCACTTAGTTTTTTTTTTCCTATAGTAAAAAAAAACAGAATAGAGGTGCCTCCTAACAATTCCCTTCAAGAAAGGATATTGTGCATGTACATAACTCATGTACATAACTACACCAACAGGCAGTTTCTGAAGGTTAGCTCCCCAGGGCCCATCTACATTGTTGCTATCTGGCTTATTCAAAGGTATACATTTACCAAGACAACCCAAAGGAAAAAGCTGGCCAAGAAGGGAATACCCTCCTTTCACTTCATCTTGAAGAAACTGGGATAACACCAGACTCATACGAGGAATTCCTGAGAATTAGAAGAGCCCCCTGCATACATTTACTTTTCACAATGAACGCCTGTGGTTCTCTGTCCCCTATTTACTGATAATCCCCAATAACATTCCCCCCAAATTTTATGAACATTGTAAAACTCAATATATGTCAGCTGGTATCACAGAGAAAGTGCTTTGTAGTTGATGAAAGAACTGCTCACTGCTGAGCTGAAATGARGCACAGGAAGCCAGGAAACTCCCCACTGTGAGGGAAAGCTTCAGTTGTCAACAGCCTGTCTAATAGTGGGTCTATACAGTCTGTCTAATGGTGTGTCTATACAGTCTGTCTAATGGTGGGTCTATACAGTCTGTCTAATGGTGTGTCTATACAGTCTGTCTAATGGTGGGTCTATACAGTCTGTCTAATAGTGGGTCTGTACAGTCTGTCTAATAGTGGGTCTACACAGCCTGTCTAATAGTGCGTCTACACAAAGAAGAGTCCATTAGTCAGTGGGATGTGTCACACATTTAAAACACAKAGGAAGCACTACAAGGGACTGTGACAGCCATTCTTGATTGTCCACTATTTCTTGAATGAACTATAGTTTAGAAAGGGAGGGCATACATGTGAGAAATAGTCTGCTTGGTTTGAAGTGAGTGAATCAACTTTTAGTCTGGACCATTGAGGTAGGAAGATACACCTCTGAACGCAATATTGAGGCAGAAAGACACACTTTTTTTATTTTTTATTGGATATTTTCTTTATTTACATTTCAAATGTTATACACTTTCTGGTTTCTGCTCTGAAAACACCCTATCCCATCCCCCCTTCTCACACTGCTCACTAACCTACCCATTCCTGCTTCCCTCTCCTGGTATTCCCCTATACTGGGGCATCGAGTTTTCTCAAGGCTAAGGGCCTCTCCTCCCTTTGATGTCAAACAAGGCCATCCTCTGCTACATATACCACTGGAGCCATGGGACCCTCCGTGTGTACTCTTTGGTTGGTAATTTAGTCCCTGGGAGCACTTGGGRTACTGGTTGGTTCATATTGTTGTTCCCCCTATGGGGCTGACAGCTCCTTCAGCTCCTTGGATCCTTTCTCTAGCTCCTCCATTGGGGACCTTGTGCTCAGTCCAATGGTTGGCTGGGAGCTCCCACCTCTATATTTGTCAGGTACTGGCAGCTGATATAGACACACACTTTTGATCCAGATCTTACAGGAGGAAGAGACACCTTTAATTTGTGACACACCTTCTGCTGGAAACCTATGTAAGGACATGGAAAAAAGATGATTCTGCTCATTGCCTGCTTGCTCTCCTCTTGTGCTCGAGTACATCCATTCCTTCACTGGCATTGAAGTCTATTTCTTCAGGATTCTAGCATACACAAAAGATCATCTCAAGACACCCAGCCCTGTAGGACTGAGCAACTACTTGACTCTTGGACTTTCCATTCACAGCTAGACATTGTGGTATTAGTGGACTGCAGCCTGTAAGTCATTCATGGGGGAACAATTATATATATTATATATTATCATCATCATCATCATCATCATCATCATCATCATTAAAAAGAGAATGAGAGAAAGATTCAGTCTATAAGTTCTGTGACTATAGAGAATCCTGTCTAATACAGGGGCCAATGCAGACAATCATTGATGAGCTGATGTACCTCAAGAGGATTAAAGAGAAGAAGTAAATGAGGAATAACCTGGTGAAATGCC
>BDUI01033981.1:7616-21992 GCA_002335545.1 Apodemus speciosus | reverse complement strand
CCATCTGATTGGTGTGAGGTGAAATCTCAGGGTTGTTTTGATTTGCATTTCTCTAATGACTAGTGATGTTGAACATTTTTTAAGGTTCTTCAGGTGAAAATTCTTTGTTTAGTTCTGTACTCCATTCTTTGATAGGGTTATTTGGTTCTCTGGGGTCTCACTTCTTGAGTTCTTTGTATGTATTGGATATTAGCCCTCTGTCGGATGTGGGGTTGGTGAAGGTCTTTTCCCAATTAGTTGGTTGCTGTTTTTTCCTTCTGACAGTGTCCTTTGCCTTACAGAAACTTTGTAATTTTATGAGGTCCCATTTGTCAATTCTTGATCTTAGAGCATAATCTATTGTTTTTCTGTTCAGAAACTTTTCCCCTGTGTCCATGTCCTCTAGGGTCTTCCCCTGTTTTTTCTATTAGTTTCAGTGTGTCTTTTTTTAAAAACATGGCCCCTTGTATTACATTATCAGCAGTAAATTCTTGGATTTATATAGATGTATGCTGACAGACCCCATTGTCTCTCTCTAGCACCAGTCCCAACCTCGACTTCTCTACATGTTTCACTGCTACATTCATGTCTTATTGCTTTGTTTAGGGTAAACATTTAGTTGAACCTGGGGTACCTATTTGAGCATGGTTTAATGTGACTCCAGTTCTGCCTAGAAAATATTTTTCTTTGCTTGTGTCTTGAGTTGGGGGTTCCTTTCCTTTTTCACCCAGTAGTTTCAGAATTTTGGGTTTTATATTGGAGTCTTTGATCCACTTGGAGCTGCTTTTGTTCAGGAAAGCTATTCATTGTATTTAGAGAACATGATTGTCTATATAAAAACCTCAGGTCCCAACCAGTAACTCTTGGCTATAATAAACATTATAAACCTGTTAATATACTTAAATCTGTAAATCTTAGATCTGCAATGTAAATGGCTATGAAATTAACACAGAAATTCAGCAGCATTATTATGTATTGAGAAATAAATTAGGAAATTTAACCAATCCCAAATCTGTAATGTATTTCCCATGCAGTTAGAGCAGCCATGCAGACGCCATTCAGAAACTGTGGAGCGTTAAGTGGATTTTACATTTACTCTATCAAATATGATTTCAAGCATTTGTCCATGTCCAAAAAATAAACAACCCCTCATCAGAATTAAAACTACAACAAGTCAGGCAACAGATTCAGGGACAATCCATGCTCCAGTTGTTGTGGGACCAGAATGAAGACCTAACCAAGTGGGTGGAACTGGAGTATGTCATCCTGAGTGAGGTGACACAATCACAAAAGAACACACATGGCATGCACTCACTGAGAAGCAGATATTAACCTAGAAGCTCAGAATGCCCTAGACACAATTCACATATCAAGTGATGCCCACGAAGAAGTAAGGAGAGGCCCCTGGTCCTGGAAAGACACAGTGCAGGAGTGTAGGGGAATACCAGGACAGGGAAGTGGGAATGGGTATATTGGGAAACAGGGGAAGGGAAGAGGGCTTATGGGACTTTCAAGGAGGGGGGATCCAGGAAAGGGGAAATCATTTGAAATGTAAATAAAGAATATATCAAATAAAAATGTTTTCGATAAAAGAAAAATAAGTTAGGACATAATGAAACATCTTCACTTGGATATTTTTACTTGTTAAAGTTCTTAAAGTCTATGGGTTATATCATGGGTATTCTGTATTCTTAGCAAATATCTACTTATCAGTGAGTACATACCATGCATGTCCTTTTCTGTCTAGGTTCTGTTACTGAGGATGATATTTTCCATCCATTTACCTGCAAAATTCATGATGTCCTCATTTTTAATAGCTGAATAGTATTCCTTTGTGTAATCAACCACACTTTCTGTGTACATTCTTTGATTGAGGGACATATAGGTTATATCCAGCTCCTGGCTATTATAAATAAGGCTGCTATGAACATGGTGAAGCATGTGTCCTTATAGTATGGTGAGGGGTCTCCTGGGGATATGCCTAAGAATGGTATAGATGGGTCTTCAGGAAGAACTATTTCCAAAGAGGAACCACCAAATTGATTTCCAGCATGGTTGTACCAGTTTGCAATCTCATCAGCAATGGAGGAGTGTTCCACTTTCCTCACATCCTTACCAGCATGTGCTTCTATTTAGATTTTAACTTAGCCATTATGATTGGTGTAAGGTGGAATCTCAGGGAACTTTTGATTTGCATTTTCCTGATGAATAAGGATGTTAAACATTTCTKTAAATGCTTCTCATCCATTTGAGATTCCTCAGTTATGAATTGTCTGTTTTGYTCTGTACCTAATTTTTAACTGATTAGTTTGGGTTTTTGGAGGGTAAGTACTCGAAATCTTCATATATTTTGGATATTAACCTTCTATTGGATGTAGGGTTAATGAACATCTTTTCCCAATCTGTAGGTTGCAGGTTTGTCCTGTTGACAGTATCTTTTGCCTTACAGTGGCTTTTCAGTTTCATGAGGGCCAATATGCCAATTGTTGATCTTAGAGCCTGAGCCATTGGTAATCTGTTCAGGAAATTATGTCCTGTGCCAATGTGCTCAAGATTGTTTCCAATTTCCCTTTCTATGGGATTCACTGTATCTGGTTATATGTTGAGGTCCTTGATCCACTTGGACTTGAGCTTATATGAGGAGAAAAATATGGGTCTTTTGCATTTTTCTATATGCAGCATGCCAGTTAGACCAACACCATATATTGAAGATACTTTCTCTTTTCACTGTATGGTTTTGGCTTCTTTGTCAAATGTCATTTGATGATAGAGATGTGGGTTTATTTCTGGGACTTCACTTCCATTCCATTGATCTACCTGTCTGTCTCTGAACAAATACCATGCAGTTTTTATTACTATTGCTGTGTAGTACAACTTGAGGTCATGTATGCTGATTCCGTGGGAAGTTCTTTTATTGTTGAGAATTGTTTTGGATATTCTGGGTTTTTTGTTTTTCCATATGAAGGTGAGATTTTCTCTTTGCATGTCTGTGAAGAATTGTGTTGGAATTTTGATGAAGATTTTCCACTGAATCTGTGTTTGCTAGTATGGCCATTTTTACTATGTTATTAATCTTGCTGATCCATGAGCACGGGAGACCTTTCCATCTTCTGAGGTCTTCTTCGATTTCTTTTTTCAGAGACTTTAAGTTCTTTTCATACAAACCTCTCACTTGCTTTGTTACACCAAGTTTTTTTAATATTATTTTGATTATTGTGAAGGGTATAATTTCCCTATTTTCTTTCTCAGTCTCTTTATCATTTGTATAAAGGAAGGGAACTGATTTGAGTTTATTTTATATCTTTTCACTTTGATGAACTTGTTTAGCAAATATCAGCTGTAAAAGTTCTCTGGTAGAATTTTTGGGGTTACTTATTCATGCTATCTTATCATCTACAAATATGTGATACTTTAACTTCTCATTTTCTAATTTGCATCCCCCTGATCTCCTTTTGTTTTCTAATTCTCTAGCTAGAACTTCAAGCACTATATCGAATACATAAGGATAGAGGGTCACCCTCGTCTTGTACTGGATTTATTGGAATTGTTTCATGTTTCTCTTTTTTCACATTTCTATTTTGTGGGAAAGTTTGGGAAGAATATAGAGCTAGAGGATAGTGTTGGGTGCTGAAAATGATATCTTCTGCAAACATTATTGCTATTACTCATGTGAATGCATAGTGGCTGTGATTACTTGCATAAACCCTACAAGAGACCATGGCAGTTAAAATGCCAACATGGATATACCTATACTCCTAGCACTTGGAAGGCAGAAACACATAGATCATCTTGAGTTTGATACCAACCTGCTCTACAAAGTGAGTTTAAGGCCAACAGGGCTACACATAAAAATCCTTTCTTGAAAATTCCCCAAGTATAGAAAGAATTAATAAAGAAAGCAAATATGGATGAGGGAATAGTGTTTGATACCCACTCTTAAAGGTCTATTGGCACTTGATGGTGACTGGAAAAAAGAAAGTCACTTTTCTTTTTGGGGGTATGGACATTTGTATATTTACTGTACCACTCTGGATGGCCCTGCACTCAGGTACTTATGTTCAGCACTAATGGGACTCAGTGGGTTTTATTCAAAGTCAAAAAGGAGAAAAATATGGAAAGAAAATGTGCTTAAAGAGCAAACAGACTGACACAGGCAAGGAGTACAGGATAGATACCATTAAGACCATAGAAAATGTATAAAATCTTCAATGGATAAAAATATGTTCTGATGAGAAAGGGAAATGAGAAAGATATTTGAAAAATTTCTCCCAATATTGATAAAGTTAATGTGAAAAACTTACTATTTAGTAAGCAAAGAATTAAACAATTTAAGGATTATTTTAAAACAACTACCATCACCAGAGTCAAGAAAGCAAGAAAACTAATAAGCAAAAACCTTGTAACCCTTTATGTTTAGGAGAGAAAACAAAAAGGAGAAAAATGGGAGACAATTTAAGCAAGAAGATACCTAAAAATAAAATGGTTACTCACTAATCAAAATAGGCATATTTAAATAAATATGGTAAAGACTTAAAAAGTAAACATATTTAAAAAATTCAGTTTCTAGTCAGTAGATTAAATCTTTCCCAAACTGTTTATTCAGGAATCCTTTTACCCTAAGCAGTTCACCATTTAAACAGAGAACCCTGGCAACCCGCAGTCTTATTCTGTGTCTGTCTCTACTGTCCTYCAAAAATGCCACTCAGGTCTATCTCTCACCCTGCAGTAGGCAGGTTAAATTCAATCTCAGGGACTCCTACCTGTCACCCATTTTCAGTCCTTCTGGTAAGTCAATTTCAAATGGTGGATTTCCTAGCAAAATAGTACTGTGTCTCTGTACTCTCAGACATGTTGATTTGCAACTGGTTCTTAAGCTTGTGAGGATTTGGGCTTGTCCTGAGGACTCTAAGCAGGCTGCATGGTTGAGCTTGCATGGACATATCACAGATTTTTTTGTTTATTATATTCAACACAATATATATTTTATACCAATCATAAAAATGATGGACACGTTATTAAATGAACAGTAAAAGGTAACATCTTTTTGTTTGTTTGTTTTCTTTTTAGTAGAGATTAAAATCTTGGCTCTTATTGTGGTACAAACCCAAAATAAGAACAACCACCTGGAAGTCATGGAGCTGGAGTGTCCTTTGATCAGTTTCTATTCCCCTAGTTGCTATTGCTTTCTAAGCATGTTTCAAGCATACTGTTATTGCCCTTGTAAATTTTGATTCCTTTCTTCTCTTTTTCTCTTTGTAAAGAGGCCCTTTCTCTATCTCTCCTTTCTTCTTTTTGAGAGAGGAGCTCACTATGTAGCTCTTAATAGTTTGTAACTTGCTTTGAGTTCCTTTGAATTTTTCAATTTCATGGAGCTTTAATTCTGGAATATTTTCCTGACTTTGTTCACATTCTAATTTACAATGGACTCGTAAATCACACAGTGGTTTTAAGATTTACCATTCTATTTCTTTTTTCAAAATTTCATCATCATTTATTATTTATTTCCTTATTTATTTTATTTATCTTCATTCCAGACTCCATTCCCCTCCTGGTCCACACTCTGACCTTTCCACATCCCATACCTACTCCATACCCCCTGTCTCCACGAGAATGTCCCCACCTACACCCCCTACCCYACCAGACTTCTAAACTCCCTGGGAACTCCAGTCTCTAGAGGGTTAGATGCATCTTCTCTGACTGAACCCAAATCCAGTAGTCCTCTGTGTTGGGGGCTCATATCAGCTAGTGTATCAGCCTGTTTGGCAGTCCAGTGTTTGAGAGATCTCAGGGGTCCAGGTTAATTGAGACTAGAGGTCCTCCTAGAGCATCACCCTCCTCCTTGACCTCCTCCAGCCTTTCCCCAATTCAACCATAGGGCCCAGCAGCTTCTGTCCATTGTTTGGGTGCAAATATCTGAATCTGACTCTTCAAGCTGCTTATTGGTACTTTTGGAAGTCAGTCATAATAGGTCCCTTTCTGTGTGCACTCCATAACCTCAGTAATAGTGCCAGGCCTTGAGACCTCCCTGTGAGCTGGATCCCACTTTGGGCCTTTCACTGGACCTTCTTTTCCTCAGCATCTTCTCCATTTCCATCCCTGCAATTCTTTCAGTCAGGAAGAATTATGGGTCAGAATTTTGACTATGGATTTACAACCTTCTCCCCACTTGATGACCTGTCTTTCTCCTGGAGGTGGGCTCTAGAAGTTTCCCCTCCCCATTGTAGGGCATTTCACCCAAGGTCCCTCTCTTTGAGTCCTGAGAACATCTCACCTTCCAGGTCCCCAGTGCATTCTGGAAGGTCCCCCTCCCCAACCTCCTACCTCCCTAAGTTGCCTGTTTCAATTCTTTCTGCTGACCCTCAGGACTTCAGTCATCTTTTCTAACCCAATATCAGATCATCTTTCCTTCTTCTCCCTTCTCTTCCCCATCCACTTTCCCTCCCAGGCCCCTCCCTTCCCTGCCTGTGTTTGCTTTCTTCTCTCTTCCAAGTGAGACTGAGCATCCTCACCTGGGCCGTTCAGCTTGTTGACCTTTTTGAGTTATGTGGCCTGTATCTTGGGTATTCTGTACTTTTTGGGCTAATATCCACTTATTAGTGAGTACATACAATACATGTACTTTTGGGTGTGAGTTACCTCACTCAGGATGATATTTTCTAGTTCCATCCATTTGCCCAGCAGGATTAGGATGTCCTCATTCTTATAGCTGAGTAGTATTTCACTGTGTAAGTGAATTACATTTTCGGTATCCATTCTTCTGTCCTGGACATCTGGGTTGTTTCTAGCTTCTGGTTATCTTGTTTATCTCTACCATTCTTTTTCATTAAACATTCTATCTCAGTTTTTTCCCATTAGATGTAATATGGTTGGGATTTCAATTTTATTGAAGCATTTCTGTTGGTGTGTACTGTTTGTTTTGCTTGTGATTGTATCACAATCTCAGAATAGATATGATCTTTTTGTTTAATTTCAAAGCCATAAAAGGCAAAGATGTTAGTAATCCGAGCTTTCTGGAGGAAATTTTATATTCTCCTTCAAAGCAGGCATCCATCAGACTGGAGAATATGGACCATGTTTAGATAAGTAGACAGTAGGCCTTCCTAAAATCCTCATGTTTTCCTTCTCTATAATTTTCTCCTGTGACCTGATGTAGTAAACAGCCAAGATTGCTTTACTGGAAAAGAAAGTGTGGAAACCTTCAGAAAGATGGAAAGGAGAGCCATAAACTGCAAATGAATATGTGTTTTCTAACAAGGTTTTGTACAGAAAACAAGCTTGCATGTTTGAATTATTGAAAAGATTCATTGTACTTCATGTGGAAGAATGGAGAACACTGTGTGATGGGTTTTATAAAAGAAAAGAAGGGGAATTAGAGAGTGTGGCACGGTGGTGTGGGGGAATGGGGGTTCCTAGGTGGGCCCATGCCCAGGCACCTCTTCCCCCTGAGGGACCACACACACACAGACATGGAATAGAATAGAGTTTATTCAGGGAAGAGAATGGGAGTTAATGGTGTAGTGGAGGCAGAGAGAGGCAGAGAGAGGCAGAGAGAGAGAGAGAGAGAGAGAGAGAGAGAGAGAGAGAGAGAGAAGTAGAGAGGAGTGGAGGCCTGCCATGACCACATGGAGAGAGGGGGAGGGGAGAAGAGCCCAAGAGGGGCAGAGAGGTGAGAGTGAAGAGAGGCAAGAGCTATGAGAGAGAGAGAGAGGAGGGACAAGCAGCCACTTTTATAGTGGGCCAGGTCTATGGGGTGGGGCATACCTGGCTATTGCCAGGTAATTGTGGCRTGAAGCTTAGAAAGAATACTAACACTGTGACTCTATTTCAATGAAGCTTATGACAATCAAGGAACTTCGTTCAGATTAAGAGCTTACCATAAATAGTACCATACATTGAATGGGAAAGATACTGAGTTGGCATGCTTAGGCAGTGAGTGCCAATTTGTATAGGGCAATAATGGGACAGTTTAGTACACAGTGGTCACAGAAGAGTTAATGTTTGTCATCATCTTTGGTCACTTTCATTTATGGATACATGGGAATATTATGGGCTAAATATGAAACTTACTTGCAGGAGAGGGCAGGACAGTGCTCAAGCAAACACAATGTTCCTCATGCCCAATCTTCAGGCTTGATAGTCATGTTGATAGAGATTCATTATGTAACTTGTTACCATCACTGAAAATGACTTTTTAAACTCAAAACATACTCACTCCAATATCCAGTACTAGGATAACAAGAGACAGTTGGTAACATGTAATAAAGATAGTTTATTAATGAAAGACATTGAAAATTTCAGATTGAGCAGGGCAGTCAGTTCTTCCAGTTCTTCCTAAAGACAATATAAAATAACAATTCAGCCCGCATTTGCCAAGTGCAGTCAGAAATAACTTGTTCCTAGATAGAAACAGATAACAAGAGAAGAAATGTGAGGAGAGTCAGACATCTTGTGAGAAAGAAAAGGTAACAAACCAAGAGTCTATGGAGAGCTCTGGTGAAAAACATGTTAGGGAAACTCATTCCAAATTTAGGTGAAAAGATTCTGAATACATTAAATGGTGTGACTCAGATCCCTCATTCTGTGATATCTCTGTGATCTGGAGGGGACAGTGTAGGCCACATCTCCTCAGGCATAACTTTATTGAAGTAGATTTGTGACCTCTACTTTACTTCCAATGAGATAACCAGGGAGACCTAGGGTGGAAGTGGATAGGAAGAATTGGAAACAGGAAGTTTAAAAGTTCCTGGCAGGCTTAGCAAAGGTGGCAGAAAATGCTTTCCAATGATAAGTTGCTTCTGAGGAGGTTCTCTCRGGCTTCTTCCCTCTCACCTGTGTGATTTTCATTTACCTACATTCCCTATAACATTTGATAGAGTTAATGTCTTTTTATTGTGCAGATGTTAACTTTAGCAAAATCTCAGGAGATTGACAATAGAGGTAGCCTTGATTCCTTTTCTATTGCCCTGGTTTTCCTTGTTTGAATACCACAACAGTACTCCATTTAGGGTGAAACTCTAGAAAAAGTCACATACCGAGGTGTTGTTTACAACTGAACTCAGATCAGCAGTGTATTCCTGTACCACACACTATCACTGATGTCCTGTGCTTATTCCCGTTCATGTGATCATTACAGAATGCCAGGTTAACTTCAATTGTGCCCTTCTCAGAGTTTAGAGCAAAATGACCATACCAATGCTTCTGATACTTTCTCCCTGTCTTCATACGTCATATGGTCTACACATCTCTTTACTTCCAGTGTTGCCTCAACAGCCTCTGGAGGTGCGTCAAATCTCTCAATTTCTCTCCTCAATTCTTCTTTATTTCTTAGGACGAAGAACAGGCTTGTACGTGTAACAGCATCACAGACATAGCTTTTATTAGCTTCAAAGTGTAAGGAGAAAAAGGAGCTTAGATAACCAAAATTACTTTCTGTTATTGTTTTAGTTTGTTTTGTTTTTGAGACAGTATTTTGCTGTGTAGCAATAGTTGTCCTAGAACTCATTGAGAGCCCAAGCCTGTCCTTAAGTTTCAAACTTTCAGAGATCTGCCATCATCTGCTTCTGGTGTGCTGGGACTACAGATGTTTGCAAATCCTGCTGAGCTACTTTTCATTTTTAATTAATTTTTTTCATGAATCTTTCTGACTTGAGACTGCAGAGTGGACAGGATATGCAGGATATTGTTGTCCACTCCTGTGACTTTGCTGATGCAAGACWGTGTRMATTCCAAAAGACCTCACAGCAAGGGAMTGTAGAACAATTATTGTTGGCTCTCTATGTTTCTGTGTTTGTCTTAATCCATGATTGCCAAAGCTTCTATGACTTGCTGAAATTCCTTTTTCTAGTATTAAAACTTTGAGGTATGATTGTATCTTCAGTAGCATATTTATGAGGCTTGGTTGGTTGTTTAAAATAATTTTTGCATCATCTAACTTGCAAAAGTTAGATTCTAAAGATCTATGATGAATGTTCATGTAGAACTATAGAAATCAACTTTCATAATCCAAGTTCCACATTCCCTTAAATGTTCTTAAAAGAAAAGGAAAAACAAACAAACAAACAAACAAACAAACAAACAAGAAAAAGGATATCTCCATAGTTAGCCTTTACTGGCTTCAGAGTGGAGTTCCTCTAAGAGGAACTAAGTTCCTCACATTTAACCTCACCTGGTTGTATCACAAGGATGTGCCACCAGAACCAGTATTCCTAAGAACATGTTAATACTATACTTAGGAAGTGCACAGACAGGGACTAAAGTGAGCCTTAAGCAGATTCTATCAGACTATGGAAATGTTATACACTATGGAATGAGGGGTAGCTAGGTAGACAGGAGGAGATACAGAAAAAAAAGAAAGAAAATAACTGCCCTTGAAATTTGGGTTATTTTGAATTCACGGAGTATATAAGAATGTTCTGTTTACATGTAAATGCATTGTTTGTGAAAAAACTTGCTAATTTAAGAAAAACAGACATCTTACTGGAAATGAATTAAAAAATTTCTATCACCATTATTGGTAGGATCCCCAGGAAACTGATCAAACTACAAATTCTGCTTCTGCTCAGAATCTAGTTGAGGTATTTGAAGATGTATTACTCACAGATTCAGAGAACATTGAGTATTAGGAACAGAGAGCTCTCTCAAGACACCTTCCCTATACAGTAAAGTGAAAAATAATACAATAAACAGAATCCCATTAGTAAAAAACTATTCCCTGACCTTTGTTCATAGTGGTTTTTTTTGATTGTTTCTATCCCCTGCACTGCACATAAAGATTCTTTAGTAGAAGAAAATTAATTGAATGGATCTGGGCTTGTTTTTAAAGAAGTGCTAATAAAAATAAGTTGGGAGAAATTGTAGATCCTTGGTCTTTTCCTGACCTCAACCTTATCACACAGCAACTTGTCAATTGTTCAAAGAAGCAAACTTATCAGGAGCTCTTCCCGGATTGATTATAAATAATACTCACCTTTGTAGCACCAAATAGGCAGAATGATCAGGAGAAGACACAGGATCAACTTCATAGTGCTCAGTTTGCTTTTTGACTTAGCAAATGGTGAACAAATTGTCCGTACCTGAATCCTTTGGTTATTTATACATTGTGAGGATTACTGGTCCTGCCCTGAGGCAAGAGGCAGCTCACAAAGTTTAAGACTAGTAAAATGACTCTACCTCACTTCCCACCCAATTCTAGGATTCTTTGGTCTCCTTTACAAAGCAAACAGGAGAAAATACAATCCCTGGCAAATGAAAAATGATAAAATAATAATAAATATAATAAAATATAAAACAAAAAGAAGATACACATAAATAGAACAAAATTACACATTGTAACTTTGTTGCTGCATCCCTTCCCTTATCCCCTACTCCCTTTAATCCTTTATTTTTTTATTTTCTATATTCTTGGTTTACATTCCAAATGCTTTCCCCTTTCCTAGTTTCCCCCTCACCATATGTTCTATAAGTCCTCTTCCCTGCCCAATCCCCAATCACCCNTCTTTCCAAGACTTTTAGCATGAAAGGATGCTGAATTTTGTCAAATGCTTTTTCAGCATCTAATAAAATGGCCATGTGGTTTTTTTCTTTGAGTTTGTTTATGTAGTGGATTGCATTGATTGATTTCCGTTTACATGTAAATGCATTGTTTGTGAAAAAAATTGTTAATTTAAGAAAAACAGACATCTTACTGGAAATGAACATAAGATTTCTATCACCATTATTGGTAGGATCCCCAGGAAACTGATCAAACTACAAATTCTGCTTCTGCTCAGAATCTAGTTGAGATATTTGAAGATGTATTACTCACAGATTCAGAGAACATTGAGTATTAGGAACAGAGAGCTCTCTCAAGACACCTTCCYGATACAATAAAGTGAAAAATAACACAATAAACAGAATCCCATTAGTAAAAAATATTCCCTGACTGTTGTTCATAGTGGTCTTTTTGATTGTTTCTATCCCCTGCACTGCACATAAAGATTCTTTAGTAGAAGAAAATTAATTGAATGGATCTGGGCTTGTTTTTAAAGTAGTGCTAATAAAATAAGTTGGGAGAAATTGTAGATCCTTGGTCTTTTCCTGACCTTAACCTTATCACCCAGCAACTTGTCAATTGTTCAAAGAAGCAAACTTATCAGGAGCTCTTCCCAGATTGATTATAAATAGTACTCACCTTTGTAGCACCAAATAGGCAGAATGATCAGGAGAAGACACAAGTTCAGCCTCATAGTGCTGTTTGCTTTTTGACTTAGCAAATGGTGAACAAATTGTCCATACCGGAACCCTTTGATTATTTATACATTGTGAGGATTACTGATCCTGCCCTGAATCAAGTGGCAGCTCACAAAGTTTAAGACTAGTAAAATGACAACTGTAGAAATAGAGTTTAGAAAATTTCAAATTCTGTCAGCAAAACATTTGAAAAAACAGAAATTAATAAACATCCAGTGAACCAGGATCAAATTACATTTTCCTATCTAACTCTGGTTTAGTTCCTTTTCATGTATGTCTATGATCTCTCCCTCTCTCTCTCTCTCTCTCTCTCTCTCTCTCTCTCTNCTCTCTCTCTCTCTCTCTCTCTCTCTCTCTCTCTCTCTGTTTTTAAGTCAGAAGCAGGAATTTCAGTATGGTCCTATGGAGCTGGTAGCTAGATATTTTTACCATTAATATACTACCTTGTTTTCCTTCCAAACTTCTTTCCTTCCTTCCCTTTTCCCTTCTTCCCTTCTTCCCCCCTTCCCCACCCCCATCCCCAGTTTTTTGTTTTGTTTTGTTTCTGTAAGGCATTTTTTTTTATTAGATATAGTATTTTCATTTTAATTGTTGTCCCCTTTACTGGTTGTTACCCTACCCAAAAATCCCCTAACCAGTTACCCCTCCTGCTGCTCACCAATCCACCCATTCCTGCTTCTCTGTCCTGGCATTCCCCTATACTGGGACATTTAGCCTACTCAGGACCAAGGGCCTCTCCTCCCTTTGATGTCCAATAACGCCATCCTCTGTTGCATACGTATTTGGAGCCATGAKTCCCTTCATGTGTACTCTTTGGTTGGTGGTRTAGTACCCACGAGCTCTGGGGGTATTGGTTGGTTCAAATTGCTGTTCCTCCTATGGTGTTGCAAACTCCTTCAGATCCTAGGGTCCTTGCTCCCTTCTTTGCTTCCTTGCTTCCTTGCTTCTTTTCTTCCCTTCTTCCCTCTCTCCTTCCTTTCATCCTCCTTTCTTCCTTCCTTCCTCCCTTCCTCCCTCCCTCCTTCCTTCCTTCCTTCCTTTCTTTTTTCTTCCTTCTTTCCGTGGATATGTGTATAATACAGTGAAAAAGCATGTGTCAAAGGACAGTTGTGTGAGTTTTTTCCTTCTATGATTTGTGATTAATTTATTGAACTCAGATGGTGGAACTTGGCCACAAAACCCTTCAGCATCAACTGATCTCATTGGCCCTACTCTTTATTTTTATCATAAAATAAAATGTTATGGGACCAGGCAGTGGTGGTGCACGCCTTTAATCCCAGCACTTGGGAGGCAGAGGCAGGCAGATTTCTGAGTTTGAGGCCAGCCTGATCTACAGAGTAAGTTCCAGGACAGCCAGGGCTACACAGAGAAACCCTGTCCCAAAAAAAAAACCAACCCCAAATCCAAAAAACAAAAAATAAAATGTTATGACTCTGCAAGGGACAACAGTCTTGGTGATATTATGACAACACTACTGCCTAACATCTTTGCATAGTTTATTTATTTATTGGGTGATGCAGCAGGCATTTTCTCACTGAAATATGTATATATTGTCCATCCATCCATCTAATCAGTAAACTATCCCTTAGCCGATCCTTGCAAGACTTTTTAAGGTGGTGTTATTATGGAAATATGCACAGCACTGAGAAAGACTTCTCTCAAGATGTCACCTACTCTTAAGTGTTGTATTGGATGTCAAGTACCAACTCTATTCATGAGTCAGTATCTGAGGTCTTCCAGAAAAGCCTGGGAACAAGACAGACATCACTATTATCCCACAACATATTTATTTCCAAAGATATCAGCTTTCTGGATTGAATCATATTTGCAATTCTGTTTTAGAATATCCACTTATRTCCACTTATCAGTGAGTGCATTCCATGGGTATTCTTTTGAAACTGAGTTACTTCACTCAGTATGATGCTCACCAGCTCCATCCATTTCTCTAAGAAATTCATGAATTCATTGTTTCTAATGGCTGTATAGTACTCCATCGTGTATATATACAACATGTTTTGTATCCATTCTTCCGTTGAGGGATACCTGGGTTCCCTCTAGTTTCTAGCTATTATAAATAAGGCTGCTATGAACATTGTGGAGCATGTATCCTTATTGCATGCTTGGGAATCTTCTGGATATATGCCCAGGAGTGGTATGGCTGGGTCCTCC